>OZ024908.1:79123138-79344732 GCA_964017125.1 Flabesymbios commensalis | reverse complement strand
CACGTGTATGCCCATCAATCAAACATACGGTCAGCTGCAGATGGTTACTTGGTGAGCGAAACTCTATAACCCGGATGTAATGGATTCCTCAGTCAGAAGTGAAAATCTTCTTGAGAATCTTCGTGTTTGTCTGGTGGATAGGGTCAGCCACCTCTGCCAGGGATCCCCCATTGTCTTATGCATTATTCTGTACATTGTGTGCAGTGTCATATTACTGTGACGCACAACAAGGATTCCCAGCCGAGGTGGCTGACCATCTCGCTAACACTGATGGTGTTATGCCGTTGCAGACATACCTTGCAGCACGTCTCTACACCATCCCCACTTTTTTGGTATTATCAGATGTATGTGGGCTCCAAACCGTGGAGGCATATTCCAGGTGGGGTCGGACTAAAGATTAATATGCTTGGGTGTTGACAACAATTTTCAAGTTTCTGAGCAACCCTGCAAGCAATTTTACGTTGTAGCAACGTCCCGACACGTACAGCATTCGTACTTAGGACGTAATTCTGTGAACTCTCATTTACGTCCTTAGAACGTAAAACATAAATTTAACGTTATTAGGACGTTCTGGTGACGTTAGGGTTATTATGACCACGTCCTTAGTACGTCGACGTCCTCGTTACGTTTATCTATGCATGACTAAACCGGAATCTTAACGAACGTTATATCACATACAGTGTTTGCAGGGAAGAGGCCAAGGCCGCTATTAGCTTTTGCTGTAACATTGTTGATGTGGGAGTTAAATTTAAGATCGGAAGTAAGTGTTAGGCAAAGATATTTAACAGAATCTGTACTTTGGGGTGGCTGGTCATGTAGTTTGTAAGATGCATTGATTTTAGATTTGCTTCTGCCGGCCCGCATGGTAAAACAAGTCTTTTCCATGGAGCTGACAGAATTTAGGTCAGATTGGAGTAGTTCGGTGTCTTTTTTACATGTGATGGGGCTGTAAATAATACATTCACCAGTGAATAAGTGGACTGTACTATTCACGACCCCATCAGGGAGGTCATTTGAATATATCAGAAAGAGTATGGGTCCCAGGACAGTCCCTTGGGCCCCCCCCCCCCCAACAATACAGGAGCACTGTCAGAGGTAGCACCGTCCAGGAAAACCCTCTGGGATCTAGAAGAGAGAAAGTCTGTGATCCACTCAAGTTTATCCAGTTGTCATATACCAGTTGAGTTTGTAATTTTAACGTTTGTGCGGAACCTTGTCGAAAGCTTTGCGAAAATCCATAATAAACAAGTCTCTTTGAGTTGTAGCCTACTACTGGCCAGGTCCTGAGAGAGGGAAAGGAGCTGTGATTCCATGCCAAGTTGAAGAAGAAATAGAATGTTCTGAATTTCAAGATGTTTCATTAGGTTACTTACAATAATATGTTCCATAATTTTTTATGTTATACATGTCAATGAGACTGGGTGATAGCTACTTGGCTTGTAGGGGAGAGTGAGGTAAGTTGGGCCGCGAGGCAAGTTGGGCCACCCCTTGTATAGCCAAATCTGATTTCCCAGCGGCATGTTTAGTGCCATCTAGTGAATATAAATTACATTATTTACTTACCATATTCGGTAATAAACTTTTTGAAAGATACAAAAAAAATATTGGATAAAATATTTTTTCATTGTAGTTTTTAAAATATTTTTGATGCGCATTTCTTGCTGATCATTTATCAATGATTCAATATATAATTTAGATTGTGACCAATTTTGATACATATACAGGTAGTTTATGTTTTGACTAATAGACTATAATGAGGCCATAATTTTAAAATACAGGATAAAATATTTTTTGCAAATGGCGCCGGGTGAGGCAAGTTGGGCCATTTTTATGGGGCAAGTTGGGCATGGCTTTAGACTTGCCATGGCCCAACTTGCCACAAGTAAAAAAAAAATACAAAAAGAAAAAAAAAACGGCTGCCATTTCTTACCAAATTATTCAGAGGCGACCAAAACATTTTGCTTTTGTGGCAAGCTAGCTGGTAAGTGCCTATATAAAATATCACAACTGATCTGGACTCACTGATCAAGATAACGAGTCTACAAAAAAATCAAATTTAAAATAAAATGGCCGCCCTTTCTAAAATTAAAAATTTGAATGGCCGCCATTTCTTTTTTTTAAGTAAACTGCAATCAAAACATTCTAATTTTGTGACCTGGAAAGTGAGTGTGTACATACAAAATTACAAGCGATTTGGACTAGTGGTCCTTGAGATAACGAGTTCACAAAGATTCTAAGAATTCAAAATGGCCGCCATTTTTGTGGAACAAGGGAAATGCAAAGAAACGCTGATTATTTCGCAGTCAAGCAGTTAAGTAGAGTTGAGAGGGTGATATAAACCCATTTAGTTTGGTTTATTTAGTGATTGGAAATTAAATAAATATTATATTAATCATCCAAATTTTACCATTGGTCCATGCCCAACTTGCCCCAGCCATGGCCCATCTTGCCCCGGAGATGGGGCAAGATTAGTTTATTTGCATTTATGTCAAAATCAATGTAGATTACCACTTGTGTATGTTACGTAACAAAAACAAACAACAAAAACTTTCATAAATACATTCATTCATTTTGCCTATATGAATTGTATGAGCACAATAAACATTTGAAAAAAAGTGGCACAACTTGCCTCACTCTCCCCTACTTATCACTATTTTCGAAAATTGAAGCCACATTAGCTTCTTTCCAGTCGTCCAGCACCTGTCCAATTGTAAGGGTAATTTGGAAGATATTTTGTAGTATGGGAGCAATTTCATTACTAAGTGTCTTTAAGACCATCGGAGGTCCTTTGTCTGGCATGGATCCGATGGGTTCTTGAGTGAACACAGAGCTAAATTGATTGTTTAGAATTTTAGCTTTGTCAGAGGCATCGCTGAAAGTGGCTCCCTGGCTGCGCAATGGAGCAACACCCGAGTCCTTTCGCATGTTTCAAATAAAAGACCAGAATTTCTTTTGTTTAAATTTTCTTTCAGAGTTGTTATCTTCTTCAGAATAGTCTATTATTATATTTTTGATATACTGCCAGTATGCCTGTCTCATTTCTTTTTGTAAACTGTGCCGAATATTTTTGCGTTTTTTTTTGAAATTCTGGCAGATGGTTTGGTTAATTTCATAGACATCTAGCCATGGACTGCTAACATGAAATCTCACGACACTGATTCATGTGTGAGAGCTCCCGTCCGCGAGAATTGGCAAGAGAAGGGATAGTTTACTTCCGCTGTAAACAGTCAACAGTGTGCTTTTTTATCATTTTCCTTCGGTATGGTAACATTTTAACATTGTGTTGATCACCATTTCACTCGCAGTCAAATTAATGATTAACATCAATATATTACAAATAGTAACAAATGGTTTCGATAAATGATTAAATTATAATAGTTTCTTCTGCTTTATTATCAAAAGTATTTATATTACAACAAGACTGAAACATCCAAGCATATAAAATATGCTTCTCCCATGAAAATGTGCTATCGCTCAGTTCAGACGTATACACACCATGTCCAATACACCCATTGACCCGGCAGCACCTATTGGCCTAATGTGACGTCTATACATGTATCTAATTCAATATGACAATTGTCCGAATAAAGGTCTACTGACATGCTGGCTTAGTAACCCAGCAAACACGGGGCATTCACCCAAAGCTGTTTCAATGTTGGCACACCATATTCGACGCTGGCCCAACATTAAGGTGAATGCCCCGTGTTTGCTACGTACACTACAGTCAAGTTTGAAACAGCTTCACTTTGGCGTCTAATTTAAATTGTAAACCTCAATAATTATTGTCATTGTTTTTAATGTATATATTTAGCATAAACATAAAATATTACATTATTTAGAACAATTAGTTGGTTCAGTAATTTAAATTATAGTGACAAAATAGCCGAAATTTCTTGCCTATCGAGCCGATGAAAAACATATATTGACAGCAGGAAAGGTAAACTGGAAATCAGTTATCCCTTTTCCTAGCCGCACATGCGCGCCGTAAGTTCACAACGATCTCGCACCAGTTGATAGTCTATATCTCGAGGTCTATGGTTAATTTCTTTGATTTTGTGTGAATTTTGTTTCTTTTCCGAATCATTTTTATTTTATACCACATTTCCCAGACTAGCCATTCACAGTGACGAATCGAGGGGGTGTAGGGGGGGGGGGGAAATTTGCATGACTTATGGGTATAGAAACAGATTTTGGACTTTTATGTAAAAACCAGAGCCTAGGGCCCGCCTATATATTCCTCGACATTATATATATATAGGGCCTACATTATAAAATTATGCATCAATGAAAAATGATACGTGAATTTATGACTTTATGACTTTATGATTTAATTTTGATCCTGTTTATATATATTTCATGTGTTTAATCAGAACCAGTTTGGCGTGGCATGTCCAGTAAATTCTTTTGAAACGAACATTAAATAAAACTTCTAAAGAAACGTTGTTTGTCTTTGCTGGTGAGCTTGTGACATTCAACACCAGTATGGGGTTTATTGTCACAACACTGGTGCAAAAACTCACAGTGTATGAAGGTACAATGGGGCTAGATGTCACAATTTAAGGAATAAAGCAACTGGGTTAAAAAGTCACATTATTGATATCGACAAAATAGTGAACAGGACCTAGTAGGCCTATTTTGTCAAATTACAGGTCAGTGTCCTTGCTGTTTTGTCCTTTATAACCATTTATTGTGAATTACATCCTACTTTATTATGAAGTATGAACAGAAACCTATTTTTTTAGAATATTAATGCATTGACATTATACTGCTTTTCTGTTATCTTCATACTACCCTGGAATCACTTTGGCAGCTTGCAGATGACATCTTCTAATGGGTGTCTGTACAGATATTTCGCATCAGGATAAATGAGGACAAAGAAGTCTACCATTAGGGCTAAAAGTCAAAGCCTGTGACTTTTAGCCCTGTGGCTGTGACTTGTAATCCCATGGTGGATGTGCAGCTTAGTTCATGTTTAAAATTTAAAAATTAACAATTGGGTTTGCATATAAATCAGTATGCATGCCAATAAATACAGTTTATATGTAAAGTTAAGCTCCAACACGATCTTGAGATATGTTGACAAAGTCTTTTTACCAGCTCTGAAATCACGTTTCAACAGATGACAAAATAACACTTCGCTCTATCTTTATGTTCTTTGGGAACACCGGGAATGTTATGTATAGATTAGGAAATGATTTGTAAACTTGTCAGTGACGTCATATAATGGTATTTACCCATAGTGAAAAAGTAACAGGCAAGTGACTTTAATCCCCTGTGACTTTTAGCCTTTTAGCCCTCCCCTAGCTGTATTTGTATCTATCTGTTGATGTGCTGAGTTGTATGTATCTGTAGCTGTTTTCGTTTATGTTTGAGGTGTGGCGTGTAGTTCTAAGGGATATTTGTAATGGTGGTGGCAATTTTCTGATGGCAAATTTTGTAGAATAGTACTAGTCTACTTTGTAGGCGTCGGACCGAAAGAGGAGGCCAATTCAGTTGTTTTTGTAAGGAAGAAATGAAATGAATCGGGCTTTAGGCCACCTTTGTGCACATATAGGCTAAACTGGGCCAGGAGAACCTCCTGAGGATGGTGAGATGATTGAGATGACACTGTCCTCCAGACACAGGATTCGAAATTCGAGCCCTGGCGGTCTGAGGCCGAGCACGCTACCTCTCGGTCACGGAAGCTCCCCACAATACTAACTTTCACATGTGGATGGGGAAGAAACATTTTTGTTTCTTTCAAACCGCCGAGACCGGTAACCGAACCCCGAACTCTGGTGTGAAAAGCAGCGGTGCTAACCACTACCCTAGGCCCCCCGCCCGTATGAAGGTACAGTGGGGCTAGATGTCACAAGGAATAAAGCAACTGGGGTAAAAAGTCACATTATTGACATCGACAAAAAAAATGAACAGGACGTAGTAGGCATATTTTGTCAAATTACAGGTCAGCGTCCTTGTTGTTTTGTCCTTTACAACCATTTATTGTGAATTGCATCCTACTTTTTTGTCAAGTATGGACGGAAACATATTTTTTTAAATAAATATATGTATTCACATCATACTGCTTTTCTGTTATCTTCATGCTACACTGGAATCAGCTTGCACATGACATCTAATATGTGTGACTGTCTGTAGGCCTACAGATATTTCGCCTCAGGGTGAATGAGGACAAAGTGACTTTTAGCCATGTGGCTGTGACTTTTAACCCCATGGCGTGCAGCTTAGTTCATGTTTAAAATTTCAGAATACCATTGTGTTTGCATAAATCTTCATGCTTGCCAATAAATACAGTATATATGTAAAGGTCAAGCTCCAACACGACCTTGAGATACTAACCTAAAATGTTTAGAAAGTCTTTCTGCCAACTTTGAAATCCCGTTTCAACAGATGGCAAAATAACACTTCTTTACATTTCTGTCTTTATGTTCTTGTGGAACACCGGGAATGCTATGTATAGATTAGGAAATGATTTGTTAACTTGTCAGTGACGTCATACAATGGTATTTATCCATAGAGAAAAAGTAACAGGCAAGTGACTTTAAGCCCCTGTGACTTTTAGTCCCACCCTCACTTATGCTAAATTTTCAGCCACTTGAAGTTGTGTCTCGCTACCGCGACCCACAACTTCAAGTGGCTGCAAATTACAAATATTTGTTTAATTTGTGCACAAATATTTGCAAATCTTTATGGTTAAGACACTCATTTCTTTGGTCGACTAATAAAACAGATTAAAAACTACAATAGTCGTGATCAACAGGATACGGGCTAAGTGAGGTCAAGTTTTAAGATTTGATTGATGAACTGCCCTATATACCGGTATTTACCGTATACAAAATGATAATCTCAGATATGACTTGCATAAATCTTTGAGCAGGGTACAGGACAAACTTATCAAACTAAACATACTGGTACTTCTAATAAACAAGAAATCTCAGGATTTTAAATAGATTTTATTTGCATATTATATTTTCCATCTCTCTGTCTTGCTTTCTACTCCGCTGACCAGTCCGTGGCCGATTGTGTGGAAGTCTTCTAAAATAGCTTGAACATTAGGCACCATATGCACGCCATGGGATGATTTCTCAAGTAGATGACCTCGAATATCCATGGCCTGTCAAAGCAATAATGTTAAAAAAGTAATCATACAATTTTTCACGTCTTATAAAATTAAATATCAACTTCGTTAAATAACTATCTGCCACTCTGACGAGTGTCAGATAGGATCCTTTAGCTCCGAGGCGACGATGTACATAAAGTGATACCTTGAAAGGCTTCGATTTGAATGCATGTGGTTTCCACAATACTGCCACCACATCGCCACCATATGTGTCATGGAAGAAAAGAGCCATATCGTCATAGGTGTCCTGAAACAAGTACACATTAGTTTTTATGAATTGCTTGCATCAAATTTTCGTCATTTGAAGCTGGAATTGCTAATGCAATTTGCAGCTTCAAATGACAAAAAATATTTATATTTATGATAAAATAGGCATCTCCAATATTGAATTATCGGATTAACTAAGCATCTACCAACAACTATGTGATCAAATTCAGTGATATTTGATTGATCTAAAACATGCTTAAAACTGTATATACGGTTTCAGCAGCACAAGGGTTAACCCGGTGCTGCTGAATTCTTTGTTATTGCTTTGTATTCATTTCAGCTGCAATTGCTGCTGCAATTCCCAGCTTCAAATGACGAAAAATAAAGACTAGTTATGATTATGAAAAGGCATCTCAAAGATGAATTATTGTATGAACTGATTACAAGGGTTATTACTGTATCCATGAAAACACGATCAGGCACAATGGTTGTTGTTTAACCCTTAACGCGCTCAATTTTTTTATGTAAACCATGGAGACCAAAGGGTTTTTTCAATTTGAAATTTTCACAAATGTCTTATTTAAGTCATTCTGATTCATTTTAATACCTATGTTCTGGGTCTACGGCTATTATAAATAGTTTTACTCTATCCCCGCAATGTAAGGGTTAGAACGCGCTTAAATACCTTCGAATAAATCATGGAGACCAAAGTTTTTTTTCAATTTTAAATCATCATAAATGTCTTAGTTAGTTCTTTCCGATTCATTTGAATACCTATGTTATGGATCTACGGCCATTATAAATATTTTACTCTTACAGTGCGGGATCAACTTTAGTCGTCAGATTCTGACATCTACAGACGTCAGATTCTGACGACTAAAGTCGATCCCAGCGCTGTAAAGGTTAAAATATGTAATTACATACTGAATATTCGAACATAAGGATAGTTCAATTAAAATATAACATTCATAAGGCATATAAGGTTCCAATAGTCTACGTCTATATTTATATTTAACTTTTCCTAGTGAATGCTTACTATTTAACCTTCATGAAAAAATTTATTAGCCATAATAAGAATTTAAATCACAATAGCTAGTTTCTTGGAAGTGGCATGATCCACATCTCAGTACAGTAACTGTCAGTAGTACACCTACTAAATGCTAATCCCGATGATGTTTATTGTGCAACTCTTGTGGTGGAGTAATAACATCATGGACAAATTTGTTATAACCTGTATACAGTTTAAACATTTTACCTGCTCGTAAAGTAGCCTATATGAGAATGTGCATCACCTGACATACTTTGAATATAATAAATTCATTGAAATATAAGACTAGTTAATCCTCTTGGAAATCAATGCTTTTGCAGCTTCAAATTGATATTCTTGGTATTTTTAATTAATTGAGTATTTTTCCTTTCATCATTTGGACAAAAATAATACTAAATTTGCAGGCAGATAAAGGGTGAAGCACAACTTTTAGTCTGTTTTATCAGCAGGTTAAATCACAGTTATTGGGAATGAAATGAGTGTGTAAACTATTTAAAGGGTTGAACAACCGACCTTGATTTGCCGGCAGGTAAAGGGTTAACAGGAGATAGGAAAGCATTAGAAAGTATTTACAATCAAGTAGTAACCAAGAAAAGATAACACACCCTTAAATCTTTCAGGTAACATTTCACAGGATCATAGTTGACGACGGGCATCACATCATTAATAACGACTGCTTTCTTGCTGATTTTACCAGTAGATTCTTCGTCAGTATCAATCATGAGGTCTTTCCTCGGCAGATGACTACGATTTAAATTAATTAATACATCAAACACATCCAAAGGAGGTCTGAATATAACCTGAAAGTACAGAAATTAGTTGAAAAGATTTCATAAAAATGGCTGATATATTTATAGATTCTGTTGCTTTTTACACATGAATTAAAAAAAATCAAACAAATAGATCAATATATTAGAATCAAGTAGAACAAATCTTTGTGAAAAAACAACAGCTAAAACCATTCATGCAAGTGGCAGTGACTACAAAATGAATACATCAAACTAAGAAAAGTTTGGACGTTCTCATGAATAATATCCAGAATTTATAAAGTAATATTACCAGTGGTTGTGAATTGTTTTATGTACGTTAGAGATGTTTAACATAGGGACTACATTTTTAGAGAAAGACTCCCAATGGAATCACTGATGTTATCAGCAAAATTGATTAAACAGCAGCCATTGGAAATCTCACGGCACCCATACCATTTTCAAACACATTATGACCCAATGCTGGCTTATAGTTAAGCCAGCAGTTGGTAGTTGCCGATGTGACAAATGGTTACAGAACCGTAGAAAGATTAAACTGAAAAGCAAATGCAGCAGACAGAAGGATGACAATAGCCTGCAGCCACATTGCCTGAGGGCGGGAATGTATATAAAGCAAAAACAAAAAGTCCTCCACCTGATGGTGGCTGCACTTAGCACTTATCCTGCTGATCATGACTAGTGTTGTTTTTAATAAGTTTTATTAGTATACCAAATCACTGTTATTAGGAATAAAATGTGTGTCCAAACTTTTTTGCAAATATTTGTGCTTCAATTAAACAAAAATAAGTAATTTCCAGCAATTTGAAGTTGTGGGTTGCGGTAGCGAGACACAACTTCAAGTGGCTGAAAATTGTAATAAATTAACTTAGCGGGATAATGGTAAACACTTCTGCTCCTGAATTGTCTGTTTCTGTTACCCAATCATTTACAGCTGTAATTGCTAACATTAGTTTCAGCTTCAAATGACAAAAATATTTGTGCATTTATAAAAATAGATATATCACAAACGGAGTAATTTGACGAACTGAACATCTATCACAAGTAATTTAATCATTTTCAGTGGCATTAAATTTCAGATATTTGGTCCCAGCAGCGTAAGGGTTAACCCTTGTCCTGCTAAGCCCGTACAGATACGGTTTCAAGCAGATTTTAAATCAAATAATTTGTCATCGAAATAGATAATAAAGATTTTGGTGGAGGCTCATTTAGTCAAATAACTCAATTTAGAAGATGTATATTTTCAAAAAGTAGAAATACTTTTCGTCATTTGAAGCTGGAAATTGCGTTAGCAATTCCAGCTTCAAATGATGAAAAATACAATTGAAACAATTCAGCAGGAGAAGGGTTAATTGAGTGAATATATAGAAATCCACCTTGAAGTCAGACGGTTTCGGTTCTTGCAGCTGTGCTTCCAGAACTTTGAGCGATTCTCTGCAGAGCACAGATAATCTCTGTAAAACAGGTGCACATGGCTGAAGACGCGTCCACCGAGATGTCAGCTTATCATAAGGTGTGGCCAAATACATCAGGGGTAGAGAACATCTCTTTTTATTGAAATGATTATAAATCTCTGCAAAATCCTCACCTTGTGAAAGAGAGAAAAAACATGAACACTAAAAATAATGTAAATTGTTGGGGATTTTAACTAGAGCCTGATCATCATGACACTGAAGGAGAGCTGCAATTCCACGTGAAGGTTAACCCTTTCAACTCGATCCCGCATTGAAAGAGTAAAACATTTTATTTCATAATGGCCGTAGACCCACAACGTAAATATTCAAATGAAGCAGAAAGAGATAACTAAGACATTTATGATGATTTCAAATTGAAAATAACCCTTTTGTTCTTCTTGTTTATATAAAATATATTTTATTGCTCTAAGGTTACATTTTTAAAATTTCAATGCGGTTGACATTTGCTTTGATTACAATTGTACATAATTATGTAATCAATTTTCACCTCCTTACGTTGAGGGTTGTGGTAGCGAGACACAACTTCAAGTGGGTAAATAATTGAACTTTATAATTAAACTTTTTAAGGGTTAACATGGTTAATGAACTATCACAGTAACTGAGAAGTAAGAATAAACAGGTACATGTCTTGCATATTATTTCTACTTCATTAGGCAGATTTACAGACCTATCTCATCTGCACAACCTAGTTAAATTAAAAACAAATAATTATAATCAGCTGCTTTGAATGAAAGAAAGTTTTATCAAACAGCTAGACATATAGATAGTTTTTACAAATTCACTCACTTTGGAGCTCATCATTCAAGTTAATTATCAGTGGGGAGGTCGTCCAATCATGTGTTGACAGCAAAGACAGGAAACGAAGGAAGGCTACCTGTGGCGAGCTGAATGATAAAAAATATGTTAATAAAATATGAAATGATTAAAACCTGTTTTTAACATCTGTTTTTAAATCCGCTACATGTGATATTAAAATGTATAGCTACAGGTGCAAGAAATCTTGTACATTTTTCATAATATGTATTAATAATTAATCCAATCACATTTTTATTGCAATTATTCTTAATAAGAATATTTGATCTGGGTGACCCTTTAACACAGGGACCATTGTTAGACGTCTGAAGACGGTCTCCGCACTGAAAAAATTAAAAAAAATTTAATGGCAGTAGACACAGGTAGTAGACAGTAGACACAGGTATTCAAATGAAGCAAAAGGAGCGAATTAGGACATTCAAATTAAACAAACCATTAGGTCATCATAGTTTATACAAAAATATTTCAGCTTTGTGAGGGTTAATATCAAGACTGTACCTGGGTGCTGTGTACTGGGATGGTGCTACATAGATAGAAGCCATGAGTAATTCCACTGCTGGTTCAGACAAGTAGTAGTCTAGCAGTAACTGTGATGACAACCACCTTTTAGCCAGCCGCACCGCTCCACTAAGACTGTTATATTGCTGCTGCAGTCTACGAGACGGCAAAAGGAAAGCAGTGGCATTCAATTTGAATTCAATTTGAACTAGATGATGTTTTTCATCTTCTTAGCCTTACTCTTAAGTGCAGTATTATATAATTCAAATTATCATTTACTTGAAATTGTGTCTCAATACCCACAACTTTAAAAGGGTAAACATTTTATATTTGTACAATGGGAATAAAATATATGCTAATGGTGTAAATTCGATGCTCATTTCTCTTGACAATTATTCGATGCTCATTTCTCTTGACAATTTTCTAAGGTTTAAAGAGTGTAAATTTGCTATGCAATTATTACAATTGACTACAAACTGATATGTTAGACCTACCCATGAATTGCACTGGTCAATTTTGGGAGGACTTGCAGATTAAGCTCAAGGTTTTGAGAAATATCCGTCTTCTCCATTCGTATCATACCCTCATTTGTCTTTACCATTTTTTGAAGCACTATTTCGTGCATGTAGCCAATAATTATTTTAAAGATATAACCATCCTACAACAAAATGTTGATATTACAACACTTTCTGAGTAATACAATGTATACAAGGGAATAGCTTGTCACAGTAGACATGCACAAAATAATTAATAACCCCAATGTTGTGCGACTCGTCAGATATAAATTTATTTAAAAAAAATATAATAGCTGATCAATTAATACATAATAATGATCGGTATACCGGGTAATGCTATATGAAATAAAATGTCAAATGAGATCATTCTGACCTCAGAGATTATATCTCTGATACCACATACCGATTTTGCCGTAAACACGCATGGCGATTAACCTGCTGTATCAGCCATTACCGCGTGAGATTCAGGTTTTGAATAACCATTCATATAACAACGGAACTATTTAGATGTTCACCTGGACCGATTATTGATCAATTTTTCACTATTTCGTTTAATATAATAGCTTGCTGCAGGTAATAGATATCTACTGTGTTCAGTTGAGGATAAATTGAGCCAACATAATTCGCAAGTCATTCAGTAATTTTTATTTGCCAGAGTTTTGAACCCAATTGAAAATTATATCAGAAAACAATAACATAAACCTTCTCACAGCAGCGCGTAGGTAGAGAAAGTAATCCCTTGATGTTTTTCTATTTCTCTGTGAATAGAAAACTCATACATGGTGGAGTAGTGGTCTTTTATATTTGCCATATATATCTAGGACATACATGTATAAGCTTAAAGTCGGTATAACAACAAAACTGCTCAAAATGAGCTGTTTCTGTTAAAACATGGCGCCTGCTTACATAGATGCAGCGGGGGTTTACCTAAGCGACATCTATGCGTGGAGAATGAAATGAGATGTGACCATTTTCAGCTGTTTTTGGCACCAAAACTATAAAAGCGTCCTCAAAATTAGCCTCTTAGTATGGGGAGGGGGATTTGCCTTGTTTCCTAGTGAATAAGAGACAATAACTTTGACTACACCCATGTACACCTATGTACACTTACGTGTGTCCACCATCCCACCCCACACAAATACATGCATGAATTTGAATTTCAATTGAAAATCGGGAGGAAAACCTATTTTGCAGGGTATTTAGCTGCACTTATTTTCAGAACATTGGAATAAAAAAATGTGAGTTGTATCTGAGCAGGGGCCATATTGAATTGGATCCACACCATTTTCAAATGTATGGGTAATTTGTACTGTGAATATGTGGGCCAAATTCCAGAACACTCTAATGAAAATCTGTTAATCAATCACACTTACAAGGGAACACAAACAGCCAGATGATTATGCCCAACCTGCGGAGGTCATAACAAGCAGTATTTATATGTGTGTTAGGGCAGGTGATAAAAAACAATTTCGAAAGGCCAAATACTGAGGAATAGACAATGATTAATCTGAATAGTGTAATACACTATTCAGATTAATATATATAATTTTTTTACCACTCATCTGTGACAGGCCTGTGCAACCTTCACAATAACTGATTCCTCCTCCACTACAATGTGACGTTCTTGCATTTGTGCTCAGATTTTTTTTTAATTTAAAAAGTTCAATTCCTTTTTCAATTCCACCTACTTTTAAATAATTCCAATTCAATTCCAATTCCTTAAAAGTTAATTCCAATTCCCATTCCAAATCCTGGAATTACACTTGGAATTAGGTCTAATTCCAGATCAATTCCGGAATTGAACCCAGGTCTGTAGGGTATTAGATACCAGGTTTTAAGAATACTGTATGGGAAGACGTTCAACAGATTGTAAGGTACACAATAAATATAATACAAGCAGCCACATATTTTACATTAACCCTTATCCTGCCAAGTTCATTTATTTAAATTTTCAGCTACTTGAAGTTGGGTCTCGCTACCGCGATCCACAACTTCAAGTGGTTGAAAATTACTCATATTTGTTTAATTTGAGCACAAATATTTGCAAATCTTGATGTCGAGACACACATTTCATTCCCAATAAAAGTGATTTGGTTGACTAATAAAACAGATTGAGAACGACTAAAGTCGTGATCAGCAGGGTAAGGGTTAAGATTTTATTATTGTATTATTTACCTTGAGAACCTTGACATGTTTTGTGTGAGCTGTACAACACAGACCTCGTGATACTAGATGTTTACTCAGTCTGATGTGAAACGCTGCCTTCAGTCTCTGCACAGCATCTTTATCTTCTGGCCATTTTCCACTGCCTTCTAATATACACATCACTAGCAAAACAAACAATTCATGTATCTGAATGTTATCAAACTAAGACACAGCTTTTAAATTAGAGCATAATAAAATCATTCAATATTAAAAGTAGGGATTTTGATTCTGATTGTCATATAATTTTATTACCGTCAGCACCAAGTGTAAATGAGGGACATATATTCTGTGGATGAGGTAGTAACTGAATCTCATTGGAGTGTCCGTGACTAATTCGTTGTTCTGGCAAAGGTGGATATGTCTGTAAATATAATAAAGTATCTGGATAATATGATGCAAAAGTAGTGGGGAATAAATGTGGGGATTTAATTCCTGGTTGTTATAGGTTAATAATGGCTCGATGTGGGGATTCAACTCCCTGTGTTTATGGGTGAAATTGTCCTTTGAATAGTGTTGCCCTTACATTTTTTATGACCTTGTTGATCTTAGCGCACATTGCTCAAAAAACATTGAAAGTATTGTTTCAGTGGTTAGTCTAAACAACCACCAACAACAAATCATTTTAAAAATTAAAATAGGGTCTAGTTCAGAGCGCTTAAAACATCCCAAGTCGAAGTGATTTTATACAAATACTTTTACTCCGTTGAGAAGGCAGCAAATGGTTATTGTTAACATGCAGAACCAAGTTTGGCAAGGTACAGGAAAAAAGTCATCCTGTTGAAAAGGAAATGTTAATGCTGATGCGGGTAAACTCCAATTACAATGGCCTTTACTTTCGAAATTCATAATTTTGCACCTATTTACACCTAATTTGGCTGTATTTACCATTCCATTATTATATCCAGCTCATTCACGAACTCGATTAAGGAAGTTACTGAATTTTCCATATGGCAATGCAGATATGTAAACACACATAATGACGAGGTATTGTAGGCCTATTTCTCAGTCTGTATTAACTTTATAAATTTGTGGTTTTCGGTCAATTTGGGAACATTCATTTACTAGGAGTGATATCTAAATATCTGCTATGATGTTTACAAAGAGCATGGACAAATTAACTAATTCAAAACTCAATTAATATAACTCTTATGTTTAGATCTATGTTTAGGCAATATTTGAAATCACTGCTATCAGTAGTTCTTGAAGGCTTGATGGCAGATCAGATTGTCTGTTGTACAACTATAACTACCATAGATATTCAAGACGATATAAAAATGACTTACTTCACTATATCTGAATACGGGACTAATTCCCTGTATCGTACTGATGGCCAGTGGTAAATCTTTCATAGCTCTTATCTGATGACACAGTGAGTCATACGTAGAGAGAACAGCAGCATGCTCCTCTTCTCCTGTACCAGACAGTGACGTCCTGTGCAGCACATTAGTAAGCTGACGGCCAGTAAAGTGCACACTATTTTTCGGAATGTTGGTATGCCTGAAAAACAGTAGGTAACTTTTAAATGAGAGTTTAACTAGATTTGACTGAGGGGCAAAGCTTGTGTCTCCACCCGCCCCACATAGTACATTAATTATAGAGAAATACGGTACTGTCAGCATATTTTTATGTAAACCACGTAAAAATGTAATTTCCGAATCACACCAAAATCTAATCAACATATGACCAGGGTAAGTTGCTTCCTTGGAACATATTGGTGAGGCAGTTCAAGCTCTTCAGAGTGACATGTGATTCGTCGGCCATCTTCAATTTTGTTAAAAAAATGACTTTTTCCCAGGGCCACTGAGCATACACAAAAGAAAAAATACGAGCTGTATAACCATATTACCAAATTTTGATAATAGCCAAAATGAGCAAAACTGAAATATCAGCTAAAATCCTGAAAATTAAAAAAAATATAAGTTTTTATTATCATAATCACACCAAAAGCTAATCAGCACATGTGCAGGGTAAGGTCTTTCCCTTGAACCAAACATAAAACAAATCCAGGAAGCGGTTCAAGCTCTAGAGAGCGACATAGGATTTTGGTGGCCATCTTGGATTTTGCTAAATAAGCTGAAAAACGCCAAAAAATTTATCGGGCATATTCCTTAGGGCCAATATGCATAATGCAAATATTTAGAATTACTCCGAGCAGGGGTGTATAGCTAAATTAACAAATTTTGTTGAGAGCCAAAATGAACAAAACTGAAATATCCGCTAAAATTCAGGAACGTAAAAAAATCATAGTTTTTATTATCAGAATCACACCAAAAACTAATCAGCACATGTGCAGAGTAGGATCTTTCCTTTAAACCAAACATAAAACAAGTCCATAAAGCAGTTCAAGCTCTAGAGAGCGACAGAGGATTTTGGCGGCCTCTTGGATTTTGTTAAAAAAGCTGAAAAACGCAAAAAAAAATGTACAGGGCTAATTTTCTAGGGCCAATATGCATACTGCAAATATTTAGAAATAATCCGAGTAGGAGTGTATGGCTACATTACCAAATTTTGATGATGGCCAAAATGAGCAAAACAGAAATATCCGCTAAAATACTAAAACGTAAAAAAATCAAAGTTTTCATTATCAGAATCACACCAAAATCTTTTCAGCTCACGGCCAGCGAAAGGCAAATTCCCCAGGGCCAGTATGCATACTGCAAATATTTGGAAATAATCTGAGTAGGGGTTTTCTAATGAGGGAAGAAAGCGGGCGGACTCAGCAAAAACAATAAGTCTCCCCCACCACATAGGGGGTGGAGACTTAATTAACCCTAAGACCACCGATGAAGCATCTGTAGCACTGATACACATTGACATAAATTTCTCAAATCCTAAAAGTTTTCAGTCATTGCATCGCTTCAGCGAGACACAACTTCAAGTGAATGAAAATTTAAATTTAATAGATCATCGATGCTGATTTACCTCTGCAGCACGTATCTTACTATGTGCCTAATAGCTCCTCGCCGATCAGATATTGAAGAACCAGGCCAAACCACTGCCTCACATATGCTCCCATCTTGGAATCGTCGCAATTCAGATTTTTCTCCCCAAAATTTTCTAAATGCTGCAGCCTAAAAAAACATGAAAAATATTATGCTCAGAAATATTATGCTCAAAATTTATTCACTGGAGACTATTTAGAATATGTTGTCCCCTTGGAGTTAGAAGGTGCTAAACTGCCACTTTACAAAGTGGCAGTTTAGCAAAATTGTACCTCCTCCAAAAGGACTACAATAAATACGTCTTTCACAAAATGCATGTGATAGTGGCACCAGAAATAGTGGCAAAAACAGAAAATACATTTCTCAGTGTCAAGGAAGCATATATACTGGGTAATCAATACTTACCTCGTGTACATCAGCAGCCGGACCTTTATCTAGTAAGCTGAAAGCTGTGTCACTATTAAGTAGTAAACCAAAACATAATTGATCTTCTTGGTCAAGGTTCGGGGGCTTTTCATTCACCTTCCACTGTTAAGGACACATTTCATTAAAGATAGTGTTTCTAGCAAATTGATACATGAACTAATATATAGTTATTTAAAATACATAAATTACATACCTGGTAATTAATTTCTGCTGTGATTGCATGATAAATTTTTATCATGCAATACAAGAAATATTTCAAATGTATCTTATGATACACTATTATCTTTCATTTACATAGAATAGATATATAAACACATATTTATTATCTTTCATTTATGCTTTCATTATTATCTTTTATTTACGATATCAATAGTAAAATAATACGAATATAGAGAAAAACAAAAAATCTCTCCCATTAAATAATTTTTCAGCCATAAACTGTCAGAGATGCATTTGAAACATAATCATTGGTATCTTCACGAGTTGTGATAAAAAAAGTCACTCCTCTAGTCTGTCAAGATTTCATTTGGATTGTAGAGGTCACATGACAATAACATTAACCCTTATAATGCCAAAATATTTATGTATAAACTATGGAGACTAAAGGGTTATTTCAATTTGAAATAATCATAGATGTCTTAGTTAGCTATTTCCGCTTCATATGAATACCTATGTTATGGGTCAACAGACATTATCATTTTTTAATTCTTTTATTGCAGGGATTGACGTTGGGTGACATGTGCAGACAGTAACAAACAGACAAAAAACTTTTTTGTACGTGTATTAATCCTTTAAATTTTATCCACAATTTTATCCAGTTTTACCAAATGATATAGAAATTACACAATGGTGAGGAAACCAAGTCCGGCTGAAGTCTTAGATTTTAAAATATATAGATATGTATAGCTGACAACACAATGTTTATTATCTATTTTTTTAATATTATTTTTAATCAGTAACTAAATTACATAGTAACATACCATAACTGAAGAGATGGGCTTGATGCAAGCCAAGTGAACTCTGCGTCCAATCGCATTACTAAGAAGGTCCACCAGTGTAGGTATAGTGGCTTGCAGTTTACTACCACCATGGTCCATTATTTCTTGACTTAAATCCACTTTAGTTATGTTATCTATGTTACGCAATCCTGATAAACTGAAACAAATATATACGTATATCAACTTTTAAGCAGGATAATTATCATGATGCGAGATATAATTATCAATTGCAATTATTATTTTTATCAGAGTTCTTTCAGTAATTTCAATGACATTTTTTAAAACAAACTTGCCAAACTGAGTGCAAGAAGTGGCTATGTAGAAAAATACACAGTATGAGGATTATCATCTGATTACAAGGCAAATCAACCAGATCAAAATATAATGGATTGAATCAAGCACTATGACAACCCAATAAGCATAATTCAGTAAGCTTGAAGTCACCCGAATATTGAAATCAGATAAATATATCAAGTGATTCTTAAATGAGAGCATGGACCCTTCTGGGTGACTAGTTACACATCACGAGCAACGGTCAATAAAGATGTCCCGTTCATGTACTATCTATCAATACTCATTGTACATTGTCAATTGAAATGTGTTTTTGTCATAAATGTGTATATAGCTCCCATCCGGCATTAGAATTGGAGCTACAACATAAGGGTTTATAAATCGTGTAATACTGGTACCACCCAAAGAAAAACCAACCTGAATTTCAACTTATTTCTATTGAGGTGATTTCTTTAACTTTTGCTGCCTCACACCCTCCTGAGAAAAAAATTGAAAAATATTCCCCCCTCCTCTTGACCCTCCCATATGGAATTTTTTTCAAGAGTATTGGATCATTAAGTTTATCGTTCATGAATACATAATTATGACATGATAACTTGGGAGGTAATTATGATATTCAGGCAGAGGAGAACAGACAGGGGATGTCAAGGGCACGATACCCTCATTTCCACAAGATTGAAAAAAAAATTAGTCAAATACAAACTTACAAAAATAAGCTGTCAAATTTATGTGAAAACTGTGACTGATTCAAAAACAGCAGATCAAAATGATTGCTACTCGTGTCTTCTAATAGCTTAAATCCAAGCTTAGCTTCATGGCGAATCTGAAAAAAAACAAGTGCTTATGTGAGAGAAGAAAAGATGACCAATCACAACTCATTTAATTTTTTAAACCTTCCATTTGCACATCAATAAATGGTTTAATATTAAGAGTGAAACCTGTGTTCAAACAAAAAAAATTGCAAATGTTTGATCCCGGTAACATAGAAATGATTAGAGCATACCTGATATCGTCACTGCCGCCAGCCCTGTTCTGTAGGTGTATTAAAATAAATAAAGAAATGATCTAGGCTCAGGCTTCAAAGCCTATTTAGGCCACAATACAGGTTTCTAGTTTTTTTTATAAAAATATAGGTTTTATAGATTTATTTGAAAAAATTTGATGGTCTTCCAGATAAAAATCACATACAGGTCATGTGTAAATTCTTATTTTGTATACCTGTCCAAAGTAATCGGATCAGCAGTATGGTTATGGCATGTTTCTTCAAGGACTATCCACCATAATCATGCCTCATACAGACTCTCAAAATTATTTGGTGCAAACATATTTCAGCATGTAAAATATGGTTCCAACAGAAAGGCTGAAGGCTACATATATTATTAAAAAGAAAAAGGTTTTGATTTTGATTTCTCATTCAAAAAGCAACAAGTCACTCACCCTCTGAAATGTACCAATATTCATCTCGGCACACAAGTTAATGTACCCAGTCTCATCAACAAACACCACATTGAATGCGCGATGGAAGTCATCAAGATTTGGCTTATTTGCATCTAGATCTGATTTATTCAGCATGGAGATTCCCCTTTCTGCCCACTGTATTTGACCTGTAAAACATACGTCAAAATGTGTATGTCCAAGCAAACACGAGGTGTTGGACCAATGTTGGGCTGATGTAGGGCCAGCATTGTAGACGATGGGCCAACATCAGACAAACATTGGGCCAACACTTCGTGTTTGCTGGGGTAGTAACATAGGAAGTAGAATATAGGCATTATAATGTGTCGCCAACGCAGTGACAAAAAACATCAGCAATATTGTACTATATAGTGTTTGCAGTCAAATTACTATGCCTGACCAATATCTAAGACATTATACCAAGCATTGTACCAAAAGAATGGACAGAGTTGAGATTTTATATAACAGTACTCTTCAAACGTATATGACCAAAGCGATTACGAGTCAGAGGGAGAATTCATCCTTTAACAGCGGGATGCTACGTTGGTCGACGTTGGTCAAACATTCTATAAATGTTATACAAATGTTTGTGCTTGCGGGGTAGCCAACTAAACAACCCTAAAATTGTACAGTAATAAATTACTATGTGAGATAACCAGTAAGTAAAAATTTCTGTCATTGTGGTTCATCATTTGAAGCTAGAAATTGTGTTAGCAATTCCAGCTGTAAATGAGAGATAAATAGTATTCAACTAAGTTCTTTTGAAAATCTAGCAACAGTAGGTTTTACTTGAATGATTTCTTTCAACTATGTGTACATTTGTCCAGTACTCGCCCCAGGCCTGTTATTAAAGAGATAAGACCAATAATTATGACCCGGCCGGCATAGTATATCTGTACATGTATGTCCAGATCAGAATGAGAGGGCATTACGATACTGCAAAAAGTATAGGAAGATAAGACGTAGGGAGTAACCTAAATGTCATAGAATTCAATTGAATCTATTTTCACAGAATTGCTTTGTAAACCTATCAGACAAGATCATCATTTCAACCTTTAAACCGTAAAGCGCAACTATTATCACTTTAATCTGCTTTATTAGCCTTTAAATCACTGTTATTGGGAACAAAATGTGTGATTAACCCTTACAGTGCGGGGATCGACTTTAGTCATCACTAAAATATTTCTAATGGCCGTAGACCCATAACATAGGTATTCAAATAAATCGGAAAGAGCTAACTAAGACATTTATGATGATTTCAAATTGAAAAAAACATTTTGGTTGCGATGTTTTTTTACAAATTAATCCAGCGCTTTAAGGGTTAAACTTCAAGATTCGCAAATATTTGGTCTTAAATGAAACAAATATGAGCATTTTTCACCTACTTCAAGTTGTGGATCGCAGTAGCGAGACAAAACTTAAAGTGGGTTAAAATTTAAATTATTCTATTTAGCAGTTGAAGAATTCAGATACATAGAGAATATGCAGGTAAGTTGACACACTTTCAAATTGTTCAATGTGATATTTTTTATGAGGATGTCTTACTTAGATGTAGGATTGTATTACGGAACACCTGGTAGCTACTCATCATAATGTTGAGAGATCTCTTCTTGAACAAATGGATCACAAACATCGCCATAACAAAGCCACTAAGCACACCACAACCCTGAAATAGAAGTATATGTAGCATGCATTTTTCGTTTCCAAAAATTGTCATTATATTATATATGCAAGATAGCAGGTTGTATGCCTAGTCTAATAAGCAATACCTTTTAAAAATCATTCTTTCAAATACATGTACCTTGTCAAGTTGTCTCTGACGTAGCCATATATGTAGTAGAGCCAGTCCCTCTCGCAGCCCTTTATTCTCATCAAATAGTGTTGTTGACGCATGCTGGACACATCCCAAATCCATAAGTATTGCTGTGTTGTAATGTGGTGTTGCTACATTATTCTTATCTGCGTAAATAATGGGTCAGTTACATACTATTTATGCAACAAAATATTCGATTTATGCTCAGCCTAGCAGTTTGGAGCGGACGGACAGATGCATGACTGCTGATGACAATAAGCATCAACCAAAATTAGGCGGATGCCTAATCAGTTTAAAATGCTAAAGTTTTTTTAAATTGAAAAGAATGTTTCTCAAAATTTGATTTACTAAAAATGATGTGATCAATTATGTGATCAATGATGTGATCAATTATATTCTGAATTCATTAACTTAAAATATAAAAGCTATCTTCAATACATTTAAAATTTATCTTCAATACATTTGTACCCACCACATTCTTCTTCGTTCTCATCTGTTTCTTTTGATTCATCTTGTTCATAGTACCACGCTCTGCGTATATTGTTTTTGCAGACATGGAAACGACTCATTTTAAATGTCCCCTTTTCGACAGTAGTATGCAGATTTACTGTAAAAGCTAAGTCAGTAGCAACTGAAACATCAACCTATTATTTAACAACTGTTTCTCTTAATAATTTGATTACTGATTGTGATATGGCTAAAGAAGTACTAAATTAACCCGTGTCCTGCAGAATTGTTTTTGTCTCTATTTTTCACTCATATGAAGCCGGAATTGCTAACGCAATTACCGACTTCAAATGATGAAAAATATGTTTATTTTAGAAAAAAAGACATCTCGCAAGTTGAATAATTTGATGAACAGAGCATCTATCACAAACAATTTTATTATTTTCCGAGATGTTTCACTTGGTTTGATGGTTATGGTTACCCGATAATGCCAATATTGGAGTCCAGCTTCAAAAGAATGAAAAATATAAGCTGCTCATGATTATGGTTAATCCAATAATGCAATATTGGAGATGTCTATTTTTCATAAATATAAATATTTTTCATCATTTGAAGTTGGAAATTGTGTCAGCTATTCCAGCTTCATAAGAATAAAAAATAAAGACAAAAACAATTTACCAGCACACGGGTTAATCACAGTCAGTTCTCACTAGTGATATCTACAGACGATGACTTAAAAAATATAATACCTGAAGGTGTCAGTATGACAACTGGTCTCATCATGTTTCCATGGTGATATGTGAACTTGACGTCTTCAACCAGGCTGTTTTTTCTCAGTTCTTTCGCAACGAATGTCAAAAAACTGGCTCGTTTTCTCAAATATCTATGGTTCACAAAATCTTTGGACTGCATACATTCCTATAACAAAGGACAACATAACATATGTTTGGTTTACACTAAAAGAAGAATATATATCAAAATAAAATAATCTTTGACGAGCTCTATAGACATGATAGATACCGTGACAGGTACACAAAATTTATTCTAATAAGGGCCTATATTCCAATAAACGCCCACTCCCAGAGTGCAAAATAAAAGCAATGATTTAAAAAACTTTTATAATCACCTACCCCCTCCAAGTCAATAATCACAATTTTACCTTTTAATTAACAATGATGTAGGCCTAGGTGATGCAAGATTAAATCACCTTTTATAACATGATGTACAGTACCCTACTGATATGTACAAACATAATGCCAGCATCTTTTAATCGTGTCAGCCCAGCACATGAGTTTTGATGTAGGACCGGAATGTCCTGTAACAGCGTAGTAGCTGCTCTTAGACAAAATAACATAAAATAATTTATTTTATTCCATTCAAAAAGATACATTCATTATTAAATATAAAACAGGAAAGACAAGCAATATAATTTTAAAGATGATCAGGCACATCAGTCTAGTCAGGGTGCTGTTGGTGTCACTTCATATGCAATCTGCCACAATCCATGAACATGTAAGGAAGAAACGCTTGTGTTATGTGAATAGTCATGATGGACCCCTCTTGCTGCGCATAGTTTTGTATTTTGTTAAGGCTGTACATATATTTTGCCGTGTGTGGATTTCAGATGGCTGATGCAAATTCAAGTTGAGGTATGACTATTGTTTTGTATGCCTGTGATATTACAGTTGTGGAGGCTTGTTTGAGGTTTCTTTTCAGCATGTTTAGTGTCTTCTTTGCTTTGTTGGTTGTGTTCTGTATGTCTGTTGTCCATCTGAGGTCTGATTGCAGTTCTCTGCCGAGATATGGGTGGTGTGTAACTGGTGTTAATGGTGTATTGTCCATTGTGTAGGTGTGCATGATGGGCTGTTTCTTTCTGTGGGCGTGTAAGGTGTGACATTTGTTTATGTTGAAAGACATTTGCCATGTGTGAGACCATTCAAATATATTCTGAAGATCTTGTTAAAGTTCTCAACAATATAATTTTAAATTTATATCGCTGTATATATTCTGGTTTATGTTATTTATGTGAGGGAGGAACATGAAAGGGCCGAGAACTGTTCTCTGTGGCACCTCGGAAGTGACTGGTACTGGATCAGATATTTCTCCATCAAGAACAACTTAATTTCTGATCTCTGAATTTTCGCCATTTATTCATCCATTTTTTTTTTCCTAGAATTCCATAATTTTGTAATTTTGAGACTAGTTTGTTATGCGCCACGGTGTCAAAAGCTTTTGAAAAGTCTAAAATGATTACATCTACTTGTTTCTTCTGATCTATGTTGCGTTTTATTTCCTCTGTGGTGATAATGAGCTGTGATTTGCATGAGTGTTGATTTCTGAAGCCGTGTTGGCAATTTTGTAGTATGTTTTGTCACAATGTCGAATTATGTGTGTGTGTATGATGTGTTGCATTAGTTTGCAAGTGATGGCTGTAAGGGAGACAGGTCTGTGAGTTAACAGTTTAAAGCTAGGTTTTGTTTGCCCTTTTTGAAAATTTTTATAACATCTGCTGTGAGCCAATCCTGGGGAAGATCACCGGTATCGTAAGAGTTTGGAAAATAATATTTAGGAATTTGGAGATGTCATCAGCATAATCTTTAAGGAATGTTATTGGGATTTTGTCAGGTCAATTAGCTTTTTGAGGATTTAGTTTGAACAGTAGTTTTGAAATTCCGTTGGATGTAAAGTTGTTGCCTGGATTGTTTATGTTTGGACTATTTACGGGAGAGATTGGTTGACTATTTTCTTTAGTGAAAACTGAACGGTATTGTTCATTTAGTACTTGGGCTTTGCCTTTAGTATCTGTTATGGTTTCCCCCTCTTTATTGGTCAATGGTGGTGAATGGCTGCCTTTAATGGGCCTTAAATATTTGGTATAACATTAAATCTACGCTTTACAAGTATTTGTTGAAAATCAGATTGTGATACACATAATTTGGTGCACAAATTATGTGCGGTGTGACTGCATGTAGGCCTATGCTGCCTTGTTTGATTAATCTGTCAAAATGTGATTGGTTACACCACACTTTTAGTGGTATACTGACAGTCAATAACTAGACGTGGATGACTGCAATACAGTATGTCCAGTTAATATATGATTAGGACACTTAATTATAGTAGGGTTAGATTTAAAGCTTAGCCTTAGCCTTGTAGACCAATTGCAAGCTGCTTAGTATTCTAGATCTATGTCTACAAGACTAGTTTTCCTTGTTTCTTGGCAGGGGGGGGGGGTGATACCAGACCCGCGAGGGCTGACCATCAGAAAGCAGGAAATGACTCCAAGCCTGTAGTAAAGTCACACTTCAATTCTGTGGTAAATTATCTAATTAATTTGCCCCAGACAGGTCACTAGTGAGCTTGTAATGCAACCGACATAAATAGCTCAGTTGCCATCCCCCACCACCTCGGTCCATGTGGTTGGGATCTTTTTATATGCCTCTGTACAAAGTGTGTACCTGGGCAGCAACATATATATATCAGCGCCCAATGCAAACCACATCTCCTTCCACAGCCTAAGTACCTTTACGACAGTCACAACTGCATATGGTCTTGGGAGAAGAGGGGCCTGGTCTTCTAAGCCATATATCTCCAGATTTCAATCTGAGATATTTCGTTGGGAGAAGGCAGCCAGTGATGCAAAACCAACCAAATCTGAAATCATTTCAGCTGGTCCTAGCCTGTTTCTTGGCGGTGGTCTGAAAACAAATTACGAATTTTACTGCGAATAGGTGACACTGTAAAACACAACGAGGAGTGAGAGTTGAAGGCTCACTGTTCAGAATCAGTGCCAGAAAGCTACTGTAGGAATAGGCTGGTCGGTTCACACCGAGCACAATTTCGCCACAAGAGAAGTTATCAACATTTCAGAGCAAGGCCAGGCCAAGACCAGGCTAAAAAAACTGATCGCATCCTTGCGGGGTAAAGCCACCAGTTTCTATGACCGTCTGCGTAAACCCCTGCGAGAGAACTATGAGATTTATTGGAAAATAGGTATGGAAAGTTAGATACTCTTCACACTTTGTGCTACCAACTGCATGCAGTCCTGCAGAATGCAGAGGAAGAGATTGATGATTTTGCGGGACGTTTCCAACAGTTGGCTTACAAGGCCTTCCCACACACATCAATGACGCGTTGGTGGATGCGTTTTTGCATGGCTCCAGGGACAAGCGTGTAGCACTGAAGGCCATAGAGCCGATTTGACTGAAGCCATTTCTCTAGTCAAGTCGCCTTTTCACAGCCATCATCGAACATAGTTCGAGGACAGTCATTTGCTGTCATTTGGGAGAAAGTCCCCAACTTCCCCGTTAGAAGCTTTCGCTTCAGAGACCACTAACACAAAATCTGTCCTGAGCCCCCCCCCCCCTTGAGCTACAAATTTTCAAAGAAAAATTGGAGATTTCCACAGCTTCGCCCCTGGAACCCCCATATTTTTCTAAAAATTTTACCTCTTGACCCCCCCTTTATCGGAAAGCTGCTGTCGCCCCTGACCAGCGTTCGACTTGAGGGGGTCATCAACAAGCTGAGCAAAGTTTTCGGGATGATGCAACAGTTCATGAGAAAAAACCCAAGTCTGCGTAGATGTCAATTACTTAATGTTTTTGTTGTGGCGAATCAGGACATTTTAGTCATAATTGTAAGCAGCAAAATTCTTGCTCTCCGTTGGTGTGCCACTGCTATCTTTGTGGGAAGCTGGGGCACTACAGCAGGAACTACAATACGTCCTCAGAACGTAAGTCAGAGCCAGTGATGTGAAAATCACATCAGGCATTGTCAAACTAATCGAAGCTGAAAGCGATCACCACCTTTTGGCACTAGCACAACAAGGTCCAGGTATTCATTTCACACTAAGTTCCAAAGTGAGTAAAATTTAAACACTTTCAACTGTGAGATGCTACAAGATTTATTTGAAAAGAGGTATAGAGAGTTAGATACTCCAGACACGCCACCCAGCTGCATGTGGTCCGGCAGAATGTGGAGGAAGAGATTAGTTTGCTGGATGTGTCCAACGGTTGGTTTACTAGGCCCACCCACACACATCTATGACACGTTGGTTGATGGGTTTTTACGTGGCTACAGGGACAAGAGTGCGGCATCGATGACATAGAGCATGAACCAACTAGTAAAGTCAGCTATCCACTGGCATTGAACATTGAGAAAATCCCAGACGTCTTTGATTCAAGGACCACAAAAAAACAAAATATTGGGACATCGGCTTCCGACTTGAGGGAGTCATCGACAAGCTGAGTAAAGCTGTTGAGACAATGCAACAGTTTGCGAGAAATATCCACACCCTGAGATCTCCAGTCCGCGTATATCTCAATCACCCGCAGAGTCGCATTGTGTCCATTGCGACAAATATTGCCATTTCAGAAAATCACAATCAGCAAATAAAGATTAGTCATTGTCAAACTGATCAGAGCTGAAAGCGAGGCCCACCTTTTGCCTCTAGCACAACAAGATTCAGGTAGTTAAGGTGGGGCAATGGTAGTTGTGGTGGGCAAAGAGTACATTTTCATGCCGATATTTCGTGAGCAGCCGTCTATTTCTCCTTATGAACACACCAAATCGATTTTAATTCGTACGTGCGTGTGCAAGGTGGTACAACAGCTATTTATAAAATATCTATTAAAAAAGAAATTCGCATATGTAAATATGCGAACATGCGAACTATGAATTTCTGCTCATCATATGGCTTGTTGATGGCTCATTAGAAAGCAGGACACTATGTTAGAGAGATTATCACGCATGACACCATGTTAAAAAGAGTATCTGCATGACAGGTCTACAGAGTGTGTTAATAGTACACACTTATTATTCTGCATGTTTTTCATATTAAAGGTAACCAACCAACATATCGATAATGCTGAATTTTTTATAACTGTAATTTCCAGTTGACTCATTTTCAATGATTTAAATCTCTACAGACTATCATGATTATATGCAATGGTCTGCTTGTTCACCGCAAATTTGGCGACCTTAACTTAGCTGTTTAGCCACCGCAAGAGGGCGACTCTTGCTTGTGGCACGCCAGTCGCGTAGCCGGTCATGTCATTCACGTGACACTTCGCGGAACGACACGCTCCGTTTCACCTGACACATGTTCAAACATGTCTGTTGCGACACATCGCAATTACATAATCACTTTAAAATCTTTTAGTACGGCCAGTTGAACAGCAAATGCACTGCGGACACCGTCAACCAGCATGCCCGAAACAGGTAGGGCCTACCCCATACATAGCGTATAACACAACTCATGCTACTGCTATTACACTGTAAAACGCCAGCTGTGATCACTCACATGGAAGGCTCAAATGGCCTGAGCATGATCCCTAGCATTTTTAATCCTCGCTCCAATGTGGATTTTGGGTATGACTTGCATTATTAATGCTATCGATACAAATGACCCCACGAACGACATTTGATAAAGTAATAATAGTACTGCCCTTAAGGATCACGCACTGCGGCTTAAATTTAGGCCGTTACAATATTTAGCATGTGTTGGATGACATATCCACACACCTGCTCGATCCGTGCAGCTGGTTCTCACTATTCCAACGCCAAACACGACGGGACCAGCCACACGCATCACACTATTACATTGTACCACATTGTATTAAATGGAATTTACGTATGTAATTTGCAAAGCATAGTACGTAAACGAAAATGATTGATATTGATTGTATTAATCAAATATAAATAAGATCAGACGACACACGACGAGCAGCAGCATAACATATGATATAGAAGAACATTAGTGTTAAGAGGATGGGAAACAATTGGACTTTTTTTATGCTGCGCACGTGATGTTTACCACCCACCCACCCTGTATTTTTTGCACCCAGCTAGTTAAAATGTGGATAAAATGTTTTGTTTAATCAATGTTGGTTTAGTGCATTGTTCAGATAGACCGACGAACCGACGCTTTACCCACAAAGTTAGTTTGTGATCATATGTTGTCACTTAGCCTGGGGGTAATGTGGGGACCAGTGTCTTGTCCCTCTTCAGTTAGTGAGGCTATTCGGGTTTCCGGGAACTGACAAGTTGACCCCTCCAGGGACTTAGTTAGAAAAAGAAAAGTGCCTGTCAGATTGTAATTAAAGCACTATCCCAGCCATGATGGAGCGAAGCGCCCTATGTGACGCGCACAGCGCATAACACTGCCGCAGGGCAGGGCTGTACAGGGGGCTCCTCCGCGAAATTTGGAACAAAAAGCCTGCAAACGGTGGCAGTTGATAGAATTTGGGGTGATAATCCAGAGATATAATTTTGGTGTTGTATAGCATTAATTTTCATTGATTTATTTATTTCATACAAAAACACAGACTCACTGGTACACTGAGTACTTAATTTTTTTATCTGATACCTGAGGCTGAACCTGGGTTGAACACATTTTGAATTATATTTAATGCATGACAGCATCTGCTGTGAGGATATTGAAGATGAACATCGACAGCATGGAGTATAAAAAAACATTATGAGTACAATGTTCAATTGCATGCATGTAACAAACTATTTAATAGGCTCAACTTAATAAAATAAAAACTGGTTACAGGATACGTGTTGTTCTACTGACTACTGACTAGTTGACGACTGCATGTCCCTAACTTAGGATAATACAAATTAAATGATACCATTTAACAAGATAAAAAAAACATTATGCTACTAAACAAAATAAAAACACGAGCACACACATGGCACGTGTAGCTAAGAATATGAGAACAACTAACTACTGCACAACAATTGCACAAACAAAAATCTAAAATACTGAAAAACACTACAATAATGATTCATGGAAGTAACATTTCAGTGATATATGTTGCTGCACACTATTAAATTAGGAAAGAACAAGTCTTTGTCAGAAGAAGCATAGGCCTACAGCATGCAATTTTTATACAAACAACATTTGGCTACACTTGCCTACACTGGATCTATGCTATAATACAGCAGTACCGGTATATAAAATAGTCCATTTATAATGTCTTCCGATCATCACGCAGTCAAACAAAACACATGGAACGAGTATGTTAGTTTATTGTAAGGTAATTTTATTGTGTGCCCGTCCCGTTAAAGCCAACACTGCCCGTCTCAAATGACGGGCTGACGGGTTGCTAGCTAAGACACTGGACCCCTCCCCAGACGGCCTTATCCACGCATCTATCTTTTTCAGCACACTCGCACACTTGCAATCCAGTCAGCGGGGCAGGCGGACATGCCGTCCTAGCCCCCTCAGAGTCAGCCACGAGGCCGAGGCCGCCGCATTCTATCCGATATATGCACAGCGTATGTTATTTTAAGATAATCAATAAAGAAAGATCGAGAGAACAACGGAGTCAACAAAGTTATTTGTTCACAGTCGCACAGACCGGAATTGAGATAGATAGAGGATCGGAGGTTGGAGTGTACAGTCAGCCAACATGGCGGCCGACCAATCTAGCAATCTGATAGTATGTCCCTTCTGGCTAACTGTGTGGCATATAATCTATTTCTCGTATCAAAATGCCATTTTAGCCATCAGTCACCTTCAAAATTGTATTCTATGACCTTCAATCGTCTCAGCCATTGCTGTCTGGTGTAAGCCTTCATTCAGATAGCCGTGTCTTCCTCTCCGAGGCCGTGGATTGATGTAGGCTATTTGCTTTACCCGAACAATCCAACATGGTGGTGACTGAGAGCGATCCCGACCCTAAGGTCCGAAAAACGTCCACTTTTTAATGACTGTGACTGTAAGACCTTTTTCTGAGCTGAGCATGCGGGCATGGAACTGAAATTTTACGGATTCTGAAAAAGAATATTTTTGACCTGATTATGCACCGATATTTTCCGATATGACAATCCAATGAAATGTCCCACGATTTTGTAAGCCTTTAATCTGTGACTGAAACCTTTTTCAGCCACTGGGGGCTGGGCTAACATTCAGACATCTTCAGTTTAAAATTCTGTTTCAACAAAGCTCGAGGCTTTTTAAGGTCTGGGGTATTCCATGTTTTAAGCATACCGTACAATGTTGTTGTTTTGATCAGAGAGTTTTGATGGCTGGTTCCTGGTTTATCACTTGAGAAGAAAACATAATTAGGACTGTTGATAATAGACGATATAATAGCAATAGTGACAATAATTTGCACCGACCATAAAATCAGCATCAGCTATTTCCTAGGGTCTAACATAGATAAGAAGGCCTAGATTAAAATTTCACCAGAGTAAAACGGCTGAGCGATAATATGTGCAGATGTTGTAATGCTCAGGTATCTGTCTAACGTTATGTCATATTTTGAATGTTACTGTAGTGTTACTGTTAGTAAAGAGGCCTACCTGTCAACTACCATGTCAGCTCGTACCCATGCCCATGTCAACTTGTGAACCTACCCTTGTCAACTAAAATAGGCCTAGTGTAGGTAACGTTCGTCGTTACATTCCAAAAAGTCTTATTGATGTTTTTTTCTTGTTTTTTTTCAGGATTTAGACTAGACTATGTGAGTTTGTGAGACATTGCAATAAAAGACATATTTTCCTCTGTTTGTTTGTTCTTTTTGATCCTTATTACTGGTAGAAATGAAGCCGCCATTGTTGAATTAAAAGCATTATTTGTTTTGAATGGCACTTTGCTCACATTTTCTGGGGCGGGGGTTCCAATCATTAGATTAAGAAAAATGGTGCCAGGTGTCGCCTTCAATTCTATAATTGTTGCAACAAATGCTTGTAGATGTAAGTGGAACAGGCATGCTGTGGCCCTTTCTGATCATTTTTTTTACACACGTGCCATTTTTTTAATTTTTGTAAAAAAATGCAAAAAATGGAGATAGACTATGTCCACTTGACTATGAGGAGGTTCTGGAGGCTATCATTGAGGCCCTTTGGAAAGAACAATGTGAGAATCTCTAAGAATTGAGATTTGATTTGATTTATTTCAGCAAGGAGGCTAAAAAGAGAGGAGAGACTGCTTCACATATCAAAGCCAGCCCCCCTGCTAGCAGACACGGACATGGCTGATAACGCAACTGAATCCTCATTGCTGGCCTCCCGTGGTTTAATGTCTTTTTTAAAGCTTTTTTATTAACCACAAATCTGCTGGACCGATGCTCTCACCGAATTTGACATGCTGCGTTTCGTTTTTAGACCGTGACCCGCTGTTTGACCTAACCTCATTAGAATTTGGAGCTTGACACATTTCCACTGAAGTCAGGTAGTGGTGCACCCGCTGACCTCATGGTACAGATAACCGGATAGCCTAATCCTGGTCATGCATCAATATACCGTGTGTTGCATAGACCTCTACACTGCATTTTAGATAGAGCCTATTTACTATTTGGTCATCTGTACAGGATTACAATATGTTCTGTATAGGCTATAGTTATAGTTGGACTATAGTTTTTAATAAATAATTAAAGGATTAACAATAGTGTAAATATTTTGGACAGTTTGACCTATAATATATATTTCTCTCCGGAGTAAATGGCATCGACATATTTAGCAAAAATGTTAGATTTTTCTCAATGCCCTGTGATTAAAAAAAATAACTGCTGTGGGTTGACTTATCTTTCTAATATTGGCTAAAGCAATAATAACAATTTGTGAAATTCCCCCCCCCCCCCCCCCACACTCCTTTCCCCAGGTAATCAAATGTAAAACCTTGAACTTTGGTCATTAAAAAATCATTCACAGCCATGAGAAATCGTAGAATATTAATGATGTATTAGTAAGTTGTGTTTATTTCTAAATGTCTTTTATTAGTGAAATATTTCTTCATCTCATTTTTGACATTAATGCGTGTGTCACCGGCTATATTATGAGTAAAATTAAATCATTTTGAGCTTTTTAATTTCATTTAGAGCTTCAACATGCTCAATTTGCTATATACATAACACATTGTCAGTGACTGTGGGGTGGGCATTGCGGTCCTTGCTGAAGAAATATAATTGTTATCATACTTTTGAGTTCACATATTCGACTGGTCAAGTTCAAACATTTCCTCCTGTTTTACTCATGATCCTTGACAAGTCTTGTAACTTATAAATATACACGAAATCATGCTGCCATATTGAACAACGCGATCAGTTCTGGGCCGAAGCGGGACAAAACACGTAACCCAGCAAAGGTGAGGCCTTGGCCCAATGTTGGTCTGACGTTGGCCCATTGTCTAAGATGCTGGCCCAACATCAGCCCAACATTGGGCCAACGCCTCACCTTTGCTGGGAAGCCAAGGACTGTTACCCCACGTAACGCGCCTAATTGCTGCGTGATAAGGCAATTATATGTTATCGCCAATACCTTGTGAATGAAAGCATCAGTTTCAAGTCCAGAAGGCAGAACAGTCTCTTCTCTCTTTTTAAACTCCTTGATTTCAGTAAACAGTACATGTAAGCATGATTATGAAAACAATCAAGGCCACCATACTGGTCACCAGGGAGAAAAGACACTATAAAAAGTCTGGTGACCCTTATTTCCATAGTGGTCCCCAAAAAGTAGACCAGATGGCGAATGGAAAGGTTTACAGCAAATTTAATTAAAAATACTTGCAAAAAATCTTTATTAAATAAATTATAAATAAGAAACATTTTTCCATGACCACAACATACATAGTCATAATATACCTTGGGAGGGAAGGATGCACTAGTTTAGTAGGGTAAAACCTGGGTGAAGTTTTGTTTGCCTGCCCTTAGCTTCCTCATGGGGTGCACTGAGGGTAACAATGGAAGTTTCATAACTATAAGGATGCAAATCAATAAAAATTTGTCTTCTTCCATGCCCCCCCCCCCCATGAAAAAAAGGGCCAGAGGCTATGCTCAAATTTCTGATTGTTATATGGTATATTTGCTCTGTTACAGTATTGCGGGGCACACATTGGGTGCCCTAATGTATCTTAAAATTTAATATCTACAGATAGCACACCTGAGTAGTTTTATTCAGCTGCTTCAAAAAGTTCAAGTGTCTGGGTGATGTTTTGGGTTCTGTATCCATGCCGGATTTTTCAACTTGAGGTCACAACTTTTGGACGTTTTTATAATTTAACTCAGATTTGATCTAGCACAGCATTTTTCTTGCTACGTGAAAACTGTGAAATGTGGGCAAATATTTCTTTTAGCATGTCGGCAGTTATGAAAAAAGGCTCAGCATAATTTAGTTGGACAATTTTTAAATTTATTAAGTGTAGGGGAGACTGGGGCTAGTTCGCACAAGTGGTTAGTCAGAACAGTGTTTTACAGTAAATGTATGTTCGTTCTGTGCACACTGCCTCCTACTGAAGGCCTGTATCGGTACCCTTGACGTCATGTTTTTTCAAAACAAATTATGAGGGGTCAAAATATTTTTTTTACTATCGCACAAAATGTTATTTTGCTCAATGTTTGCCATCGAACCTAACAGTTTGGACTCCTAATGCTGTAGTACCCTAGCTAATAATCCTTTATACATGTAAGGTTGCCTTATGTGATGTTCGTTCCAAATATAGAATTTTCCAAAATACGCCCATGTGGGGGTTGTTCGAACAAAGAACAAAGAACTGTTTGGCCGACTGAATGATCAACATGTGATTGGGTTTTATGGAAGGCAGGATTGTATGCTAGTCAATGGTTGGAATCTAGTTTTCATTGTCAAGCTTGGCGCAGATTGATGGTCACAAAAAAAATTGAATGTGATTTTGGGCTACTATGTGGAAGAGACTTGGTTTATATTTTTTTTCTGAAAGAAAATAAATGTGTAAAAAATTATATATGTGTATTTAATTTTATTGGTAAATAAAATACTTGCATGTATCCCTTTCACATGTTTCAGGACTGTTAATTGATGCATGTTTTATGTTTTTAACAATTTTCTATTGCTTGGCATTTTTTGTTGGCTGATTTCTTTATGTACAGATGTTGTATGATGGTTTTCAGCTGCTGTGCTGTTGTGGGCCTGCGTCATGTGGATTCTGCTGTTCTTGCCTTCCACCAGTGCGTGCTTCTCTGTCTACACGTTTGATTTACACCATAATACTCACAATAGCTACAGTAGTTGCTTGTCTGATGCAGATGCCAAACATAGAAAATGTGCTGGCTGCAAACGTGAGTAATTCTGACATCTAATTACATTTAAATTTGATTCCACCCTTTTCTAGATACATCTTATGATCTGATTAATTTTTTTTATTGTTATAAATTTTATAAAAATAAAGTTCAGACTTTGTGAAAACCATGACCAAACCCTGAGTAGACTCCACATTTACGCTATTTTTCAGTATCGTGTAGTGAAAAAGCTATGCAATTTTTTTTTCCATTTGCTAATTAAATGTGAACTTGATTAGCAGGATATTTATACATGATTGATGAGGATAAAGTGAGAGTCAGACATTGAAGAAGGAAATCGCTAATCAATAATTTTGCCCGGTTATGCACTGTATTATGTTGATAGCGGTATCCCCCGCTAGATTCATTAACTGCCTATATCTGATCATGAACGTATTTACCTATTGATATGATAAATTCCTCAAGTTTTGTTCCCAGTCTTGTGATTTTGCATACAATTTTAGTAATAAAATTTGTAAGACTGGTGATTCCTAGGTAGACTTTAAATAACTTACTACCCCAGTAAGGAAGATAAATTTTGTTGATATGGTTATCATTCCACTTGATTGATTTCGTTAAATACTAATTGGTCTATTGCTCTATTTTTTACCTTATGAATCAGGAATTTTTTGCTTCAACTCAATTGATTGAAGGGGCTGTATTCGTTTTTACTATACAAATAAAATGTATTTTTGTTGATATCTGTTGACAGATCCCCCATTTTAATGAGACGTGTGTGCTCCTGCAAGTGGGACCACTGTGCAAGGACTTGGTGGGATATATGGCTGTGTACAGACTCTGCCTCAGCATGGTTCTATTCCATCTCTGTTTATGCATAGTCACACTTGGTGTTTCTACTTCTAACAGCTGGAGGGCAGGGATACACAATGGGTAAATATGAGAACACTCATCTCAAGGGAGAGGGGGGGTTCCATTAGCAAATACAAATTTAGGTGTCAATCATTGATTGTTAGCCCGCCATTTAATTTTTAATTAAAAAAGGTGGGCTATTGCAATTGGCGGCGTTGGCTTTAACATTTGGGCGTGATTACTTGAAAAGTTTTTCATGTATCCTGCTCAAATTTGTTATAAAATGCATGTTATGAATAAGCAGTTCTCAGACAAGTTCAATAATGGTTGAAAACAAATGCAAAATGGCCAATTTATTGTGAATTTTGGCATTTTACTTTAATAATTTGACCTTGTGGGTGCGATAACTTCAAGTTCAATAATGGCGGAGGGCTATTGTCGAGTGCGGTCTTGTTTAATCTTGATTATCTAAATTTATTAAGCACTACTCTAGTACATTTTGAGTGTCAAAAACCAATATTTTGTAAATTTTGATCAATCAGGCAATTTGATTTAGGGAAAGGGGGGGTCAGAAATTCACTGACCCTAACCCCCTCTCAATCCACCACTCCATCTATGAGTATGACATCTATTTTTGTTTAAAATAAAGTTTTTTTATAGAATAGTGATCAAAATTTATTTGTAACAACCTTTTCAATATACTGACATTTTACTCCATTGGCGAAGCAGTATTCTAGTCTAGCCCGCATCGGTCACATTTTTGTCTCCATGTGCAAGTGATTTTTTAAAGATTTATACCACAATTCAAAATGGCCGCCACTTATCAGCTTCATATTTTTTGTAAGCTTAAATCATAATATTTTGTTAGTAAAAAAACTACAGGTAGTGATCAGAAATGATTGATTTGTTTAATCTGTGTACATGTTTTATTGATCCAAAATACAAAAAACTTTCCAATTTTGACACAAAATTCATATTTTTGGTCGCAAAGACTAGTGGTCAGAAATTATTAATTTCTTCCATCGTTATATCAATCCACAAGCAATAAAAAACACTTTTTAATGACAAAGTTTTTTTAATGTATGTTTCAGATTCTGGTGCATAAAGATACTAATATTATTAGGCATATGTATTGGAGCCTTCTTCATCCCAAAAGATGACAAATTTGGCATTGGTGAGTACTTGTATGCAATAATTATATTAACATAAAATAGCATGTTAAAAACTGTTGACACTGGTCACCCCTCTAAGAGAGACACTAGGTCTAAGGCATATTTATTCCTAAAAAGCTAGTTATATGTTGATACCCATTATTAGGTTAACACTGTATGTTTAAATATTTAATACTTGCAATTTATTATACAGTAAAATAATGTTTAGGTACAGATGATGCAAAATTATCTAATACATATATTATGAGGCTAGTAGCTGTTAAAATTATTAAGTTAATACAGTATATTTAAATAATTAGCACCATAATATATACATTAAAATATGTTTATATTGGGATGATGGAAAGTTATGCAATAAAAATATTACGAAGAGTTAAAGTTGTTGATCTTTTGTCTACAGTATCACCGCAGGCCTTATCACATCTATTCACAACAATATTGCTGGAGAACATTAAAAAGAAAAATTTATCTATAATGTTTAGGCTAACAAATTCTGGATGACAATACGTACTGTAGCATGTTTATAAAGACTATCCCATGTTTTATTATATTTCAAGCATGACGTTAGTATGTGCTCCTCATCCTCTACTGTACCTGGAAAAAAAAGGACATTCACAATTATTTATTGGAGTGCTAGTCTATCTCCTGATTTCTATATTTATAATGGCTTCCCCGCTCCGAGACAAGCAGGGAAGATCAGTGAACATGTCCCCTCACAAATAGAAGATACGGCTCCACACCAGTCCATGCTCAGATTTAAGCTGTTGATATAAGTTCATAATTTATTGCCGTTGGGATTATATTTACCTTAATACATGTATACTATTTATTCTCAAAGGTTTTAAATGCAGTATCATTAACAGCCAAGTAAAAAATTGATATATTCCACCTTTCAAAGTCCAATAAGTTTCACGGTCTGGTGTTGCTAAGCGTCGATGACCTAAGCCATCTCATTATTAGATAGGTTAAAACAGTACAGGCAATAAATCATAGGGTATGGTTGTCTCTCAATAAGGGATTAAACATTTTCTCATAGCGCCACACATTCAACACCGCTCCCGTTTGATATCAATACATGCACATGTAGTTAAATCGTCATTAATGATCTCATTTTTTGGGGGGGTTGTCTGTGACATTTAATTTGTTCATGTTTTGCCAAAAAGCATGTTGCTTAATGGTCTTTCATGTAAGATATTGCAGGCTTTCCATCTGGCAGACAGGGTATCTGTCCACCAGATAGCAGATGGTTGTGCCCTTATTTGTGAATAGCCATGAGTGACAACACTGTACTGACTGGAGTCCATCATAAGAAGGAGTTTATGATTGTGTCACTTTATTATTGACTGCTTGATGTGCTTGTTGTTTTTATTCAAGCTGACGAATTCCATTCTTGGCTGATTGGGGTGGGATTGATTGTCAGGCATAGTCATTATTCCCCTAGAGCTCTTTTCCAATTAAATTTAAAATTGCACTCAAATTATTGTTTTAAAATGTTGATTCTTCTTTTGCAGTGTCTATGTACATAGGAATGGGCGGTGGATTTCTATTCATCATACTACAGTTGACTTTACTCGTTTCTTTCGCTCATTCTTGGAATGGAAAGTGGTAAGGTTTTTCATTTAATTAGAAAATCTGCACCTGTTAATACTTTTAAATGTATTCCCAATTATTTACTTCTTTTATATTTCCTTACCTTTTTATGAATTAGGTATGGTAAAGCTTCTGCTCCAGATGGCAACAGATGTTGGTATTTTGGTGAGTATTAATACAGGGCGTAGCCCATTAGATCTACATATTTATCATATACATGCATTTTTATGTCACATCTTAGAGATTTGAAGAGCTAGTAATGAATAGTGAATAGTTAATTTATAAATATGATACGATATGATATGGTGACTTCTATAGCACCAGTATTTCTCAACGGTGTACTGAGCTAAAATTAGTGTTCTGTGACAGGTAGCAAATATTTTTCAGATTTTTCTCGCATATGATATGATGGATGGTCAATAAATAGTATATCAGCCATAGTCAACAATGAATGCAGCTCTTAAAGTGCATCTGGAGTGTTTGAATATTAATTTAAACATGCCCTTTTTCATGCTATTATTCACAAAGCGTGTATGTGGCCATCTCCAATGACAACTTCTTCTAGCATATTTCTTTGCATTTTTATATTGTTATTATTATCTTTGACTGCAATTTGTAATTATAAGTTTGTTTCTTTTCAGTCTTATATTTGTGTGCTACATTATTTCTGGTGGTAACTTTTCTTGGAGGGTTGCTGCTGGTGCGCTTCTATGGCTGGCATGATTGGTGCAATGAGAATCGGATCTATATTGGTGTCAACATGGGTCTATGTTTTCTCTGCTGTGTAATTTCTGTTCTGCCTTGCACCAAGAAAATTAAGTATAGACACTACTTGGATCTTTCCCAAAATGCTGCATTGGTCTTTACAATGAAAATACATTTTAACCCTTTCACTCCTGAGCATGACTATGGTCGGTTTCAATCCATTTTATTAATTGATTAAAACATCGTTATTCGGATTATTTTGTTCTCCTAAAATAGTGGGAACCCTGTTATATTTAAATTTGACAATTTTTTCCAGTGAACAAGAACTCCGGGTTATTTCAAGCATCTCTTATCAGTGCCTATGTGATTTATCTGACTTGGACAGCTCTCACCAGTGAACCTCCAAAGACATGTAAGATGACTGAATAATTTTGTCTACAATGCTTTGGACAATACTATTTGAAATATAACATTTTTGTCACAATGTTTCTGTAATTTTATTTTTGATATTTGATATTATTGCAGTTGAAAATGCAGTCAATATAGCTTCACATGCGGCACTAACACAAGAAAACAGCTCATCTCTATTACGCTATGGCAAGTACTCCATGTTGGCCGATGAACAACTGTTTTTCTGTCGTCCTGATTATCTGGATAAAAATAGAGAAATGATTTCAGCTTACATAGGAGTTCTAATCATGCTCGGGACAGCAATTTATGCCAGGTTGGTAACATAGTAGGCATACTTTTGAGATTTTTGACTAAAGCTAACATATTTTCTTCGCAATCATAACTTCTTATCTCACATGGGGTAGTTTAACACAATAAATGATGACAATAGTTATTTTATCATACCAGTAGTACATGTATAAGCCTGTCACCACATGAAATTAACCACATGTTGCACAATATGCAGCTTGAACTGTTTGATTTGCAGCTTGCGCACATCGCAGGGATCCAAGCAGCTTGGCATCAATCCCAACCGGCCTGAGGTACTTTTGTTCAATTTAACCCTTGTGCTGCTGGAACCCTACAACGGTTTCAAGCATGTTTCAGACCAATTAACCCTTAACCCTTTCACCACTGAAGCCCGTTTTTGTGTGCTGAATGCCATAGCATTCAGCACATAAAAACGGGCTTTAGTGGTGAAAGGGTTAAAGCGCTAACATTACTTTAAAATAGATATTGAATATACCGTATTTATTCTAATAAACTTTCTGCATTGCATGTAGGCCTCCTAGCCCTAGGCTACTACGCCATTTTTAATTATAAACTGAAACCATGACTCTTGAATTGGAGGTGGGACCATAATTAGAGGTTTTTGTGATTGTGTGAGCGTTTATTGGAATATGGGTGTTTATTAGAATAAATACGGTAGGCCTCTATAGATGCATTTTCTCCTCGCCCGATATATGAATAACATAATAAGCTTTTATTTTATTGTGGCTCTGTCATGTTAAATTTTATTCTGCCTATTTCTTGTTACCATATACACCTTGTAGATAATCGTAACTCGTGTAAATGCTCCATATTAGATAACTGATCTTCTCTTGTAGAATGATATATGCTGCTGCTGCTGTGCATACAAACGTGAGTTCTATCTTATATACTGTACATACTGTGCATACAAACGTGAGTTCTATCTTATATACTGTACATACTGTGCATACAAACGTGAGTTCTATCTTATATACTGTACATACTGTGCATACAAACGTGAGTTCTATCTTATATACTGTACATACTGTGCATACAAACGTGAGTTCTATCTTATATACTGTACATGCTGTGCATACAAACGTGAGTTCTATCTTAAATACTGTACATACTGTGCATACAAACGTGAGTTCTATCTCATATACTGTACATGCTGTGCATACAAACGTGAGTTCTATCTTATATACTGTACATACTGTGCATACAAACGTGAGTTCTATCTTATATACTGTACATACTGTGCATACAAACGTGAGTTCTATCTTATATACTGTACATACTGTGCATACAAACGTGAGTTGTATCTTATATACTGTACATGCTGTGCATACAATCGTGAGTTCTATCTTATATACTGTACATACTGTGCATACAAACGTGAGTTCTATCTTATATACTGTACATACTGTGCATACAAACGTGAGTTCTATCTATATACTGTACATGCTGTGCATACAAACGTGAGTTCTATCTTATATACTGTACATACTGTGCATACAAACGTGAGTTCTATCTTATATACTGTACATACTGTGCATACAAACGTGAGTTCTATCTATATACTGTACATGCTGTGCATACAAACGTGAGTTCTATCTTATATACTGTACATACTGTGCATACAAACGTGAGTTATATCTTATATACTGTACATACAGTACATTGATGTATTAACCCTTACAATGCGGAATTGTTTTTGTATAAACCATACAGACCAACTGATTCTTTCAATTTGAAATCATCATAAATGTCCTAGGTGGCTCCTTCCACTTTATTTGTATACCTATGTTATGGGTCTACGGTCATTATGAATACTTTGCCCTTTTATGAGGGCTACGGGGATCAACTTTATTAGTATTGACTTTAGATGTCGGATTTCTGAAGTCTAGACATCAGAATCTGACTTCTAAAGTCGATCCCCGCACTGTAAAGGTTAAACTGTGACAAAGAATTTTAAAATGATAAAAAATATTCAAAAATATTTATACCCACTTGTGAAGAGCATTATACAGGGCATAAACTCATAACATAAGTATTCAAATGAAGCAGAAAGAGCTAACTAAGACATTAATGATGATTTCAAATTGGAAAAAACCTTAAGGGTTTTAAGCTCTTTAAGGGTTTAAACATACTCAAGAGGACTGATCATGTCACCTTCTCAAGAGATCCTTAAGTGCCACCAGTTTTTAGATTTCTTAATTATGTATTTAACTGGGAGTATAAATATATTTCTTTGTTATAGCTGGACAACCTGCTGATGTAGCGGGCGGGCAGCACGTGGAGTATGATGAAGTAGATGGTGTACATTACAGTTACTCTTTCTTTCACTTTGTTTTCTGCTTGGCGAGTCTATACATCATGATGCAGCTCACCATGTGGTACAAGTCAGTAAAAATTCATTTTTCACATATATGGATTTTCGTAGGAATTTTTCTATCCCCCGTCCCTTAGGGGAGGGGGCATTTTAGTACGCTGGGATCCGGGTGGGAAAAATGTTTACACAATATGTATGGCAATAATTTATTTTCTTATCGTTACAATTATCTCTAGTTATTATGTACTACCGGGTATGTATAGCAATAACTAAATAATAAATAAAAATTAATACATTTATGATGTACATATTCTTAAATTGTCATGATGTTTTTGCAGTGTAAATTTATGTATAAATTTCAAATATTGTATTATATTTTAACATTAGTTTTGTACATATTCAAATCATTGTACTACTGCATGTGTATAAAGAGGGCCCACTGCAAATTAGTACGATGTACTAAATGGTCTACCCTCTATAAAGTTTATTATTATCTAGGTATTATTATTGCGATGCGTATGGCAGGCGTTCGTCACGCTTTTTTGTGGGCGAAAACTAGTACATGTAGTCAAAATTTTCAAAACATACAAATTGCATTCCTAGCAACATGGAGATGGGCAAGTGAGTTTTTACCCCCTCTCACGAAGTACGACGAGGGATATTCTCAGCAGCATGTCTTGTGTTTCGTTTCTGACCGATATCTTAGAAAGCGTTTGCTGGAATATTTTCATATTGCACACATCCCTTAGAGGGTTTAGATGTGACTTTTGGGGGTTATGACCTTTGACATAATTATTTACCTTCGACTGTATGGCCATTATTCAAAACTAGTCAGAATTATTAATTGTTTTTAATAACATTCCGAACAATATAAAATTCTAATGGTTGCCACAGGTCGACTTTTTAATGATTTGTGGGCACAGAAACTTAAAAACCTAATTTATGGGGCGAGATGCTGTAGGACTTCAAGCCTCTTATTTGTCTTTAGATGAATTTTGAAAAAGATATAAAGAATAAATAAAGAAAATATTTCGGTTTATTTTAATGAAATCCAAAGAGTACTGTTGCATATTGTTTTGGTGTTGGATTATATCCATCACCTCGATAGCATAAATTTTAGAGTGGTGTTAAATTATTAGCAATGCATTTTTGACAGACCTAAAGAATCAGAGCTCAGAACATTTGGACTAAATTGGCCTTCGGTGTGGACAAAAATGGCTTCGAGCTGGATATGTGTCTTTATCTTCATGTGGACAATATTCGTGCCAACATGTATCCCTGGGAGAGATTTCTCTAAAATCTGGAAAAATGATGAGAAGACTGAAGAGCAAGAGCAAAATGTTGTTGATAACCCCAGTTCTCCACTGAGAGGCAGGAAACAAAGTGACGCAGAATTGACAGTGTGACAACCTGAGACATTTTGTTTACATCTACTATATTTGTTCCAAGAATGTTTCATATTTCGTATTCGTGTTCCTTCATTGCTGCTGATTTATCTAATTTATGTGAAAAAATATCAATTTGACAAGAGACTAGAACAACATGACGATTAGAATATATAGTACAAAATTTATAATTGATTATTTCCTTGTATTTCGGTTAATTCTGGTGAGTGTTTAATTGGTCAGATATTCAATCTGAATGAAAGTTCTGAACATAACAGGTAGGTCGTTGTGAAAGTATACCAGTGCCAGAGCCACTAGTAGCAATAGGGGGCATTCTAGGGGACCAAGAGGTCAGCTAGTGAGGTCGTGTTTTTTGTCTGATAACATTTCTATCAAACACAAATCTGTCAGGTCTAATAATAGAGTCAAATGCTGAAGTGACTGACGCACAAAAATAATCATACAGGGGAGAAGACAGGGGCAGTAATCCTATATACGCTGCACATCTCGACCAATTATCTCGAGAATACGTGTCCAGGGCCCGTATTCTGGTACAAGTTACGATATATCGCAGGCTTATGATTGGTCGAGATGGCCATCTCGACCAATCCGAAGCCTGCGATATATCGTAACTTGTACAAGAATACGGGCCCTGGTGTGTACTAGGTGTCTGCACTTTTGAGACTGTGCCCAGAGTGTTTCAATTTCGAAGACACGTCACTACTCAATTTGACCAATACAGTGCGTACCCAGAACACATGAGACGTTAGCCCAACGTTGGTTTACTGTTGGCCCACCGTCTGCGACACTGGCCCAACAGTAAACCAGCGTTGGGTCAACGTCTCATGTGTGCTGGGTATGAGCCAAATATAATTCACAGACCAGCAAGCACGACACATTGACCCAGTGTTGCTTTAATGATGGTCCACCTTCTACGACGCTGATCCAGCAATAAAACAACATTGGTTCAATGTTTCCTGCTTGCAGGGAGTGTGATTTGCCGATGGTAGTATGATGATGACATCATTTGATCTCTGACTCGCCAAGATTTCCCCCTATTCCTACCAGTATCTCATTTGACATACACACTGGGGCTGATTGAAACATTACATGTCTTCCTACTTGTATTCAATGACTGTATTAATCATCAGTATTACACAGGGATATACTTATGTATGTTAATATCATGTTATAACAACCGTTACATTGTGACACCATTCTATTCTAGTATTGTACAAAGACATACTTATGTATGCGTATGTTGTATTTGGTAATGTATATACACGTATATCCTTTAAACATAATGGCTAACGTTTTTGCCAAGATAATTACTTTTTCAATGTATAACTGACTTCTATAATCTAATAGGAAAATAAAACTAACAATCATGAAGCTATAGTTATAGACTTAGGAATCTAATTTCATTAGAAATTAGATTGAATTGATTATTTAAAGAAACTAGATAACCTCCATTGTAGTAATAACGTACCATAGGCCTATAAACATTATTGCATGTATGAGTCTACATTAACACTATATACCTATTCTATGCGCTAAATATATACAGGTTTTATTGGCACACATCATTGTATTGTGAACTGAATCTTCGAGAAAACGATTTACAAACACTTTATTTTATATGTATTTATATTATATATTCACGTACTTATTTCAGTTGGTAATGTAATTTGTGCCTTTGTATGGTATTAATATGAATGTTAATGTAATTTTGTTTTCTACTCTATACTCTAATGGTGCGATAGGATTATTTCATGTATCCTTCAGCTGTGTTTATTTTATGTAATGGTCTTATTTGATTGCTCTACAAAAAGGCACAATTTAATTCTGCATTTAAGCAAACAAAATGCATTTCTCTATTAAAAAACATAGCACTTAATATTTTTTTTTAATAACTGTTCATAGCATTAAATATACTGGTACCTGGAGTGGCGAGTCACGCTTTTTTCCAAGAATGTTCTTTTAAATAATATATGAAATATATTTGCATTTTTTCAAGAGTATGGTGTTGGTACCAGATAATTTAGGCATTAGACAGCTGAGAGCTAGCCGAGAGTTGTGTTAACCACCTCGGATCTGCCACTAACTGCTATGCACAGTAATAATACGTTTTAAAATAAATACTGGTACATTTTGGTGCAATACACATAGTTCTTAATTGTTTTATTATTGAAACTATGTATTTAATGTTGTGAAATTGTGTCATTTTATATGACATGGGGATAGGTATATGATGTTACATACCGTTATATACATAAATACATACATCACTTTCCGTATTTTACATACATATACATTATAGGCCTCTTCTGTGTCAAGGAGCAAGTAGATGAATACAGAATAAGGATTCGCAATAATAGCGAATTAGGCATAATATAGCATGGAATTATATCAATGTACAGTACATTCATAGTTAAGAACTAAATGGAATATAAAATTAATATATTATTTTATAAACTGGGTCCCTTGTCTATATTTGTTACTGTAGGAGGAGAGCATTTTTTTAATATCGCTCAATTTTGTATTTCTTTGCCTTGCAATTCAGGTAAAGTCATAATATCATATTTTGTAACAATGTTTTCATATTAACATTACACACAGTTGCCTGGTTACTAGACAAGCTAAACGTTTGTCTTAAAAATGCCGAAGATATCAACCAACGTTCTTGATTCTGTATCCGCCCATATAGCTTGCACGTAGTCAAATGTGTGCGCGTTAGGTGTTCCTACTGCTGTGAGTGTTGCCTCCTGCATGAACGCATACAACAGTGATGCATAACGTTATCCCAGCAAACACAAACATTTAGACAATGTTGGACCAACGTCGAGGACGTTGTATAAATGTCATACAAATGTGTTGTGTTTTCTTGGATCATGATGATGATATACATAATATAGGCCTGCATATCTGTAATATTTCCATTGGTTGTTTTTAAAAAGCCAACTTATCAATGTGACCCATCAGGAAGTTTTGAAGTGCGAGCTGTAATGATAAATTTTATTTTTGTTTACATGTATAATCATGTGTCACTGTAAACATGATAACTAATTTATTTTTCATACCTAAGCTATATGTGAAATGGAGGATTCGTATTTTTGTTTTATATTCATGGAATGTTGTATCACTGGCGTAAGAAGATGTTTAATGAATTAATAGTATTCTAATTACATTGCATAGTTTGAGCATTGTACAGTAGATCATAATAATGTAGAATCTCATTGTGTACACTATTAAATACTAACATTGTACGACGCTCTATACAGTAGAGGTGCACTTGACATCCTTGTTTAGTTATATTGATATGTGATCATTTACATTTTCTGGTTTTGTGAACTTCGTTGTTGAAACATTGTTATAATTTAATCGTTTCTACTTTGTTACCAATGGTTCGCTACAGGAGAATTATTGCAATATTTGTCAAAATGCGTTGGAATATTTGTTCAGGATAGTGGTGAAATTTATGTGCGTAGTAGTCCATTAAATTATAACATATTTTGAACTATACACCCATGTAAAATCAGTTACAACTGTGCTACAGAGTATATTTTAACCTTTGAAGCGCTAAAATAAATAATTTATATTTTCACCCACTTGAAGTTGTGTCTCGCTACCGCGATCCACAACTTCAAGTGGGTGAAAATAACTCATATTTTGTTTGATTGGAGACCAAACATTCGCAAATCGTGATGTTAAACATATATTTCGTTCCCAATAGCAGTTATTTAATTGGCTAATAAACAAAATAAAAACGCTTTATTCGTGATTATCGGTGTAAGGGTTAAACTTTGTTCAAATATCATATCATATCATCATGCTATTTTATGTGTGTTTGTGTAACGGTCTCTCACATAATGGGTCACTGGTTGGCAATGTGCACAAGCAAACACGAGACGTCGATCCAATATTGGTTTAATGTTGGGCCACCGTCTATGACGTTCGCCCAACATTAAACCAATATTGGGGACACTGCCCAACATAAACCAATATTGACCCAATATTGGGTCAACATCTCGTGTTTGTTGGCTATTATTAGCTTGCTAACCACAGCAAAATTGCCTCCGAAATATTACAATATTATTTCTGGTAATTGTTTTCGGACTGCTCTCATAATTAATCTCATTTTATTATGTGAATCGATGTGTGATAAAAATAAATCATTTATCAATAAATCATGTCACACGACTGATTTGGAGACAAAAAAATGGCCTAATGTTGGTATAGCCGGGTACAGATACTCGCACCAGTTCAGAACAACTAATAAGAACTGATTATAATAAATTTCTTATTGAAAAGGCAGTCATCTTTGATTTGTGAAAATTTATTTATTGCCAGAACATGGAAATGGCATCTGCAAGCCCCCCAAAAGCCAAATTTTACTACAAAATCCCACACTGACCAGTGACTTATCATGTTTTTTACTTGGCATTGGCAAGGTCAAATCAAATAGGATTGATCCCACAAATGTTATTACCACTGAAATAAAGAAAATATATATCTCCATTATATACCTTTGTTTTTATTAAATAAAGCATGTATTTATAGTAGCATGTCTCATTAACTATGTTGAAATGTATTTAATAAATAAAACGTGTTTAAATCACTTAACATATTATTTTGTTAAACGACGTTCTTTCAAAGAACAATATTACACCCTTATTGGACTGATATATCCCACTTTACCAATGTGGATTTTCTATATTAGTGTTTATATCCGTTATAACTGACGTTAAAATTCGCTTACTGTTGCACTGTAAATACCATTCTTAGTAACAAGAAAAAAAAAATTGCGCTTGCTTTTCGAAAACTGTAGTAACAAAGATAATTCTAATGCAGCATGATGGAAAAATGAGAAAAAACAACAAGTACTGTTTGTAGGAGCGCTCTTTATTAATTATCGCAATTGTGGCTAATTTTTAAATGAAAATATTTAAAGGAGATCTAACATTCTTTTACAAATTACACCAATTTCTATCTCTGTCATTATGTCAGCTCAGATGCTTAAACCTTGCCATGACTACAACTAGCCTAAACCGCCCTGACATTTGCCCACAAAACTGTTTACTCGACACATTTTATGTGTCAATGATGAGGATACTCTACCAAAGCATAGAGCTGCGCACAGTGTTTTTTGGGTTGCAAATTAACTTAGGCCTATCTGTAGAAGTGTTATGATGAAATGTAAATATATGGACGCTCTCTAATACAATGGGATGGGTGAATATTGTATTACATCGCACTGTGACAATATCGTAAAATTCCGAGATCAGTAGGCCCTGCTATACTGCACTACTCCTGCTGGTATCCTAGTGAGCCCACCACTCTCACCGCCTTTAATGAATTTGTAGCACTGTTTATAATTGCAACAACACGATGACAAATATCCAGTTGGTCAGGGAATTAAACCCAGTACATCCAGGTTACAGCCGAACCGAATGAGCCAACAGGGTCCACGATAACGTCCGAAGTGACTGCTTTTACGGGAACGGTTATTAACCCTTTAACTGCCGGTCCCGATTATATATATTTTTTCACCGCATTACACACCAGCTCTTTAACATGGTAAAGGTAACACGTGACATCAATCAGCAAAATCATTGACCTCCATTTTTGTTAAATCTGAATTATTTAGGGCTTAGTTTTAGTCCTTTACACCATAATATTACGATGAGAAATGACCATTTAAAGCGACACAATCAGGCTAAAATCATCAAAAAATCGTTAATTTTATTTTTGGCTTCTTAATATGACCATATGATGTAAACATGTTCATAGGCCATAGACGGAATTCCCGTATTCCTTATTTTGGACATGCATGTCCGAAATAAGAAATCCGGAATTTCGTCTTTATATCTCGCTTAACTGGTAAATGCGCAGCACAAAAACTTTAAAACTTTCGTAGTTCTAGTCTATGGACATGTTTACACCGATTTTTTGCTGATTTTAGCCTCATCGTGTCGCTTTAAACTTGCTAGATTGCCATATACTTTGATTTCATGTCTACAGAGGTAGGTAATTTTTACCCATTTGAAGTTGTGGCTCGCGGCATCAAGACGCAACTTCAAATGTCAGGCAACATGTACAAACATGCCCTGCCAGTGAGTAGAAACGCATCCCAGCAGACGTTAAATTAATGTTGGTTTAACGTTGGACCAGCGTCGTAGACGGTGGAACAACGTTAAACCAGCATTGATTCAACGTCTTGTGTCTGCTGGGATGCCACCACCGCCAATTAGGCCTATGTGCAAATAGTGCGCTACGTTTGAAAAAAACAGGCGTGACAATTCTGTTTTTTTGAATTGTCGCGAAAAACAATTTACATAAAAAGATCAGAAAAGTCGGGAAGAAATTGGGAATTTTGCTTTAAGTCGACATAAATTTAACCAAAAAAACCCTCTTCATATCCTGGATTCGCCACTGATTTGTGGCCCAATTTGGGTCATGAATTTTGTTTACATTTAGGTCATGAAAAGTCAGTAAAATGCCAGGAATTTTTGTTTTCAAAATTTTGTGCAACCCTGATCATGCACACAAGGAGAGTGAATTTAGCTTTGTTGCGTTGACGATTACGTGTTACTGAAATTGCGCGTCATCGTACACCATATTGCTGTAGCGTTTCGGGAGCAATTACATTCGGGCAAGTGTCTCGGAGGTATTTGTTGAATGACGTATTCTAAATAAATAAACACATCTGTAGCAGCTTAGACTAACAATTTAAAGGTACATTTCGTAATTATATATCACGATAGCTATATATTGCACAATCAAATGTCTAACTTTTGCAATGACAGAAAATAGGAATACATAGAAAATAGCAACACAAATTGTTGATTAACATTACTTTTTGATGACTTAGGAAATAACCCAGGCCCTGCTATGAAAACACACTCTACGTTGACCCAATGTTGATTTAATGTTGGGCCAGCGTCGTAGACGCTGGCCCAGCATCAAATCAATATTGGGTCAACGTCTCGTATTTCCCGGGGTTTGAGTGTAGCATCTACTGCTGATCTTGTATATTAAGTGATCTCGGATAGCGGGCGTCATAATAGCGTGGTATTTGTGAAGGCTGCGCTGGTGATGTCTGGGGCATCTGTAGCTCTCCCTGCGCCTGCTGTAGGTGCCTCATCTCACGGGAAAGGCGTCTGAAGATCCAGTGAGTCATCCTCAGTAACGCCATGTGGATACCGTATTGCAGCGTCAGAGCTCCGAATCCTTTGTACAGCCCCGCCACCCCCTCTTCTCTGATGATACTAATGAAGCAGTCCGTTACGCCTTCATAACGGGTGATGATAGGCACCACACCGAGACCGCTGTCGGTATTGTCTATAATGGTACGTGTTCCTTGCAGTAACAAACGATGTAAAACAGTCTCCAGTGGAAACAAAAGTGTGTCTGCTAGTAAATTGCCAGTAAATGTTGCTATCAGTTCAGGATAATAGATTTCATACAGACTTTTTTCTGTGTGCGGATCTTCGCCGTGCATTTCTTCCTAAAATTATCCAACATAACAACATAGCCTCAGTCATAATCACTGTTTGCAATAAAATATCCTTATTCTTGCGGGCAGACATTAAGAACATTAACCACTTTCTCCTTGTGGCAGGTGAATGTGGTCCTGTTCCTACCCAATTGTACATCGTTCAACGATTTCACACTCACTTCAGATTGTTAATATTTCAAAAATAATTATTGAAATTAATTGTACATATAATAATTGTACAGATAGCTGTGCTGTATTTTTAAACGTAATTTCGATATGGATAGCAATATATAAGAATTAGGAAACCAATTCTAGACACTCTTTATTCTTATAAAAACAAATAAATGAAAAATTGTGGATAGGCTTATTTGCGTGAATATCTATACGTGGTATAGGTTTGATGGAGCATACATAAACAGATTAGAAATGTAAATTAACCTTTTCAATGCGGGGATCGACGTCAGAATCGATCCCCGAACTGAAAGAGTAAAATAGTTAACTAAGTCATTTATGATGACTTCAAATTGAAAAATCCTAGGTATCTTGGTTCATATAAAAATATTTCTGCGCTTTAAGGGTTAAACAGAATGTAGTTTCATACCTTGGCATCAGAGAGATCCGCGCGTAATGATAAAGCTACCAGATAGGTGGCCATGGAGCTGATACCATAATGCATCACTCCATGTACTGTTGTAGGCAAAACAAGACGCCAGACTGGCAACAATCTGGTTGTGTGTTGTGTGCTCAAACTAGCCAGACGTGTGACACCTTCACGTAAACAGTCAAACACCCCAGGCCTTTCACTCGCTATTTCACTCTGATATGAAATAAAATAAGTGGAAACATAATTAAGAAATTGTTAGTCCAAGAGCATTGTTCTCAATTTTACCATTATTTCAAAATCGTCGCATGAAGTGGTGGACATTTTCTCACTCATTTCATTTGTTGTCTCGGGAAACTTAGGCTGATAGATCGGCAGGATACTAAAAAAGTAACTGTCCAAAGAACACAAGAATAACCCATGAACAAATTTCGCATATATAATCCCAAATGAAGACGATGTCATGTTTCAGTTTGCAACATAGAGCTGTTTCCGTGTTCGTTCCGATTTTTTTTTCTAGTTTCACTTTAGTAAAATACATAAGAAATTCCTAAAAGTAAATAAATTATATTACTTACCTGAACTGTCTCTACCAAACTGGACGCAAAAAATGGTGTGACAATAATGCAGCCAATACTGAAATGAAAATAAAATAATTTAAGTTTACTTGTTATTTTCTTCTCCTAATAACCAACCGTAATAATTATTTGTTGGTCTTTACGTTTAGACATTATTGAAATCAACCATTTATATAGGATGTTTTATTTTATTTCACGTCAACAGTATTGATGTAAACATAATTAGATTATTTGGAGATACTATATCAATATTTATATATACATGTACATCTTAATTAATATAATTCACAGACCTCTTTAATACTAGGTGTCCAAATATTTTCTTGATCGAACTGTGCTTATTGATTTCTCTAAAACACAAAGATGGTTCAATAGAAGAAAAAAGTAAAAGGAATGATTTACATACAATTACATTCAACCAAAAATCTAGAGAAAACCGAAGTTTCAAAATCCTTGCATCCTACATAGTTAGTATTGTGGGGAGCCTCCGTGACCGAGAGGTAGCGTGCTCGGCCTCAGACCGCCAGGGCTCGACTTTCGAATCCTGTGTCTGGAGGACAGTGTCATCTCAATCATCTCACCATCCTCAGGAGGTTCTCCTGGCCCAGTTTAGCCTATATGTGCACAAAGGTGGCCTAAAGCCCGATTCATTTCATTTTTTTGCATCCTACATAATTTCAAAGACACAAAGTGCTTTGAAAGCAATGTGTTATAACTTAAAATTGAACGTTTTTTTAATCATAAATAAACTTCAAACACAACCCGCAGTTCAATTACACATGAGAATAGCCGCAAAAACAGACAAGCTGAAATATTGCAGATAATATTGTATTCAGTCTAATCGGATGGCAAGGATATGCTTTTGTACAGATTGAAAAAAACGCATGTGTTTTGCTTGTATGCCTACCTTGTATTTCAATTACTGAGAGTAACCCAGGAGAACATGTACATTTCTCACAATTGATTACACGTTGAATAAAATAATGATTAACTTATACATTTACTTTGGTAGAGGCGTAAATTCGCTGACAAGAGATTCACTTGCAATCCCAATACCCTTTGTCATGAGAACACTACCCAGGCCTTTCCACAGCGTGGCAACACTCTGTAAACAGATAAAACAAACAAATTTATTCATAGTTTTCAAAAAATATTTTGTCAAAAATAGAAATAGGGCCAGTTAAAACAACCAGCGTGTAAACAGGTAAATGTCGTTAGTAAATTACCCCGGGGAATAAGTCAACTAGCGTTAGGGGGCTATATCATTCAATTTTCAGAGGGACAAATTATTTCAACCCGACTCCGCAGCGCGCTGGAAATATCTACATTTTTATTAAATGTTTATATAATATAGAACTGAAATATATTATTTATTTCATGCAGAGTCTGCCCGAAATGATCTATTTCAAAGATACTTCACCTCCCCACCCCCACCCTGGAGATTGAATGTTGGCTCCCTTATCAATTTTGACCGTATAATACACTGATGACAGTGGGTGATACTATACCCGGCCTACTGGTACACATATTATATTTCCTAACGCTGTTCTGCGAACACTGGAAGCTAATCCAAAACATTGGGCCCAGTGTCTAGTGTTTGCTAGGCGGTAGCAATTGGCTGCGTTTTCCCATTTCCCAACAGACACAAGACGTTGAATCAATGTTGGTTGGTCTAACGTCTCATGTTTGCTGAGATTACCGGTTCAGTTCAGACCCACTACAGGCCACCTATTTAACCCTTAAAGCGCGGATTGTTTTTTATATAAACCATGGAGACCGAATCGTTTGTTCAATTTTAAATCATCATAAATGTCTTAGTTAGCTTTCTCTGATTCATTTGAATACCTATGCTATGGGTTTACGGGCATTAGATATATTTTCTTACAGTGCGGGGGGCGACTATAGTCGTCAGAATCTGAGTCTACAGACGTCAGATTCTGACGACTAAAGTCGCACTGTAAGGGTTAGACACACCCATTCGCTTCTATTGTCAGCCAACGGCAAACGTTGATCCAATGTTGGCTTAATGTTGAACCAGCGTCGCAGATGATGGACTAACATTAAACCAACACTGGGTTCGCCGATAATAACTGTTCCTAGACATAGCAATACAACTTGATCGAAGCTGTCCCCAGACAATAAATTAGGCAATTTATTTATATTCAACATTAACTAATATATTGAATGTATTTGATAGGCCTACTACCCCGGTATATATACAAAATAACGAAATTATTAAAAAGCAGCAATTTAAATCTGCCGCTAAGAACTGTTGAACAACTCGATTATAGTAACAGCTTGGTGATAGTGACCATGTAATTCTCGTCGTCACTAATATTGGGAAAATTGGGGTAAAATACAAATATCTGTATTTTTAAATCCTGCCTTTATCAGGGTGTTTATGTAATATACAATAAACCCAGTCATTAGAACCACGGGTCCACTATTAAACTCTTTTTTTTCAAGGGATTTAAAATTTTGATTAACATTTATTTAGTCTTTTAACTAACATTTCTTGAGTTTTTCAACTAACATTTCTTTTTGCTGTATAACAGCAGCCCAGGCCTATATCCGGCGACGACTATGCATAGTACTGAGCTCTCGGAAATAACATTTTTGTCAAATCGCAGTGCCATCGCTGAAAATGGTCGAATCTCAGATTATGACATCTGAAGTCATGGAAGTCGATCCCCACACTGAAAGAATTAAATATTTAAATGGCCGTAGACCCATGACATTGATGATGATTTCAAATTTGAAAAAAAGGTATCTTGGTTTAAACAAAAAAATATTGGGTTGACTGATTCGCTTATGGTAGCTTTACAGTAGCTCACAGTACGCTGTTGATTCGCTTATGGTAGCTTTACAGTAGCTCACAGTACGCTGTTGATTCGCTTATGGTAGCTTTACAGTAGCTCACAGTACGCTGTTGATTCGCTTATGACATTCTTACAGTACTATCATCAGTGCGTTCCGAATGAGCTCCCACTGCACTATCATGTCGTAGCTCTGTTCAAACTTCACTACTCACACAAACATGTACAACACGCAAATAAAAGTACGCGCTTTTATAATAAACAAAATAACTTTACCTGGTGGCGCTGAACATTGAACCACGGAAGGAATAAAGTGAATGGAGTCAGGTGGTAGTAGTCGGAATCATTATGCACCTACAACATGTACCATGTACATATACAACAGACAAACAGAAGGCAGTATAAACAAGTGACTTTTGTCATTTAACAATATATTATATAGATATTATATAATTTATTTACACATGTTACACCTATAATATATTATTAGTTAAAAAATATATACTCAATTACCATTTAACCGATTATAATGCCCTGTGAACAGTGAATATAGATACCCTTCTGAAATAACATGATAACATAAACATGCAGAGTTTGAGCATTGAAATAATGACAAGACGATCATCCCGCTTCAACATGCTTAACCCTTTCAGCGCGTGGACCGTCTTTATACGTCAGAATCTGACTTAAATTGGGCACAAAGTTTATCGTAGTAGGCCTACTCGTCTCCTATAAACTTTACCTGGCACTGCCTTCGCAAGACAATGCATGGGTGTGATAAAATGTGTTCCGCTACCACGCTGCAACAAAAAGGTGAAAGCATTTGTATAAACCAGTAAACAGGTGGTAAACAGTAAATTTTCAGTTACAATATCAATTTCTATGAATATATCTACTATTTGTCAACAAAATGATTTCATTATTCGATGTTCAAGTTCAAAGCCAAGGGAATAGGCCTCAGACTCTAGTCATCATTGAGAATGATACTTATTTGGAAAGTAACACACAAGCAACACAGAAATCATGGAGATCCAAAAATGTGTGATCGTCTGCACAGGTTTAATTATATCCATTAACATTGACAGACATTATTCCGGCGCGGCGCCGGTATACGCACTGGGATAAGGTTGTCTATAACGGCACAGGTATATGGCCTAAGTAGTGAAAAGGTTTAAATACTGAGATGTTGGACAGAAAACTACCATTTAATATTAAATCAGAAGCTATATCACAATGTTAAATGCCACATGAGTTGCCCCCCCCCCCCAAATATATATATATATATATATATATATATATATATATATATATATATATATATATATATATATATATACGCCTAAATATAATGATATATTGTAACGTGCATGATAATACGAATAAATAAAAAATATTTTCGTAATTGATTTGTCTAACTGATCTTTGATTGAGGTGAATGGTTGTTCAGTTAGAGACTAAACCATTACGACTCGGCTATATGAGACAACGTACACATGGATGAATAATTGGTTAGCCATGTATGTTTAACGAAAAATTTAACGAAAATTCACCGAAAAATTGACTTCAAATGACGCATTTTTAATGACACGTGATGTCTATTTCTACAGATAATTTACACCATGCTTGAGTTTAAAATTACTGTCATAGATTTTAGGGGAAGCTTTTTAGTTTTTGATAACAGACCCCAGTTTTTTGTAATTGTCTAGTATGGGACGTGGATGACAATTATAAAATTTAATCTAACAGCTGAAAATAATGCAAATACTCAACAGGACAACTACAATCATGATTGCTGATTGGGTTTAGAATTGGATTTTGAACGAAACGTTGTTCTGCAATACTTGATTATAATTGAAGTATGATTCAAAACAATATTTTGCATTGTGCGAATTTGAAAAGCAACGCCTGCTTACCTGCCAAGTCCAACTCCAAGACCGACAACTCTATGAACTTGTTCTGAAAAAATAGACAAGTGAATAATAACTAGATTTGCCTGAGGGGCAAAGCTTGCGTCTCCACCCGCCCCACATAGATGTAGCAACCAAAGTACAATAATTATAGAGAAATACAGTACTGTCACCAATTTTTTAATGTAAACCACGTAAAAATGTGATGTCAGAATCACACAACAATCTAATCAACATATGGCCAGGGTAAGTTGCTTCCTTGGAACAAATCGATGAAGCAGTGCAAAACTGAAATATCAGCTAAAATGCTAAACGCAAAAAAATATATAAGTTTTTATTATCATAATCACACCGTATTTCTTATTTTTGACATGGTTGTCAGTAATTAGAAATCAGGAATTTCGTCTCTATATGTAGCCTAACTGGTGAATGCGCAACACAAAAATTAAAAAACTTTTGCAGTTCTAGTCTATGGACATGTTTACATCATAAGGTCATATTAAGAAGCTAAAATAAAATCACTGCTTTTTTTATGATTTTAGACCTGGGAATGTCCCTTTAAAGGAATAATGACAATGGGAAGGTATTTAGAGAATACAAGGGGAAGAAAGGAGAAAAGAGAGTGACGGTAGCAGGTGGGACGTCTACATGATACTGTCAATGGGAAGATATCTGGAGAATAAGTGAATGAGAAATGAGAAAATGGAGTGGAAGGATATGTTGGGAGTGGTAATGGAATACTGTCGATGGGAAGGTGTCTGGAGAATACAGTGGCAGGAGAAAAGGGGAGAGCGTCAACATAATGCTGTCAATGGGAAGTGAATGTATCTGGAAAATACGATGGAATACAGTGGAATGATAAATGAGAAAATTGAGTGGAAGGTGGAGTGTCAACGGAATAATGCTAATAGGAAGGTATCTGGAGAATAAAGTGGAAAGAGAAGTGAGAAAAAGATTAAAGGGAGAGTGTCAACTGAACAATGTCAAGAGGAAGGTATCTGGAGAATACAGTGGAGGGAGAAGTGAGCATATAGAGTGCAGTTGGGGTGTATCCTATCTGGAGAATACAATCTGAAGAAATAGAGTGGGGGGGAATGTTAATAGGGAACGGCAATGGAAAGTACCTGGACCCATCGGGAAGAATGCTTCATGAAATCTGAACACTTCAGGAAGAATGCTTCGGGTGGAGTGGAATCAGCTAAATGAGAACTGGACACTTCCAGGACGAATGGAATGGGAAAGGAACGTTCCAGGACAGGAGAATCAGCTTGATGAGAGTCTGGATCATTCTGGAAGATTACTTCGGGGGAGGGGGATCATCTTTCTCAGCCCTGGACCCTTGAGGAAGAATACTTCGAGGGAGGGGGGTGGTGGTCAGCTTAATGAGAAATAAAAACTTCAGGAAGAATTTTTTGGGAGAAGGGAATCAGCTTAATCAGACCTGACCTTTGTGGAAGAATTGTTTGGCAGGAGGGGAATCAGCTTTATGAGACCTGACCCTTCAGAAAGAACTCTTTGAGGGAGGGGAATCAGCTTTATGACACCTGGACGTTGCAGGAAGAATGCTTCGTGGGAGGAGAATCAGCTTCATGAGAACTGGATGCTTCAGGAAAAATGTTTCGGGGAGGGGAATCAGCTTCACGAAACTGGACACTTCGGGAAGAATGGTTAATGAGAACTGGACACTTTTGGGAAGAAGACTAAGGAGGGAGGAGAATCAGCTTGATGAGGAAAGTAAAAAGCGGAAGGGTTGGCTCTATCACATGTATAAGTAGGGGGGGGGGGTAAAGTAGAATTCCTTAGAACGAGGGAAGTGGAATGGGGAGGGGAAATTGGTAGATGCTTGCTTTCTCCTCCCCAGGTCCCCCGCAAAGGGAAAGGAGGCATGAAGCAGTTGGTACCCCTGCATGGCAGGTTGCCACGGGCGGATATGAAATTAGTTTGTAACAGATCTACTGAACAAAAAAGGGTGGCTACGCCGTCGTCGGGTCTGGCAACAGACTCGTTTAGTCTGGCAACACACAAATGGGGGCGGTTCATAACCACTGTCACACCAGTGTAGATATGATGATGGGTATGGATGTCCATAACGTGTAGCATACCATAGCAAGTCTGAGGCAGTTGAAAACCATGGGCACGGATATTCATGGGCTGCTCCGCTTGGCACTGGATCAATGCGGGCCTTTTGACATGTTTGAGTACCGTACGAAAAGATGTGGTCACTCGTCTTGATCTGGCCATCTCTTCCCAGCATCATAGCATTGATACCATAGCGATATGTGAATCTTTATTGAGCTTGGGGTGTACGGAGGAGAAGCAGAAGAAGCAGAGAATTGATTGGCGAGCAGATTAGTAAAGTAAGAAAATCGGCTCTGCACTCAACATGCTCATTGGTACTAAGAAATACGTTCGATCCTTGCCAAGAGATAGTGAGCAATCGACAATGTCGGAAGGACCAGGCAGCCTTATTCAGGGCTAGCTATCCCAAACAAACAAACTAGTTTCTAGCTTGCTGTTACCTGCTGTAGGCTGGGGATATATAATACTCTCTTGTCAATTGATACTACACTATTGTTGGGGATGGGTATCATGGGTGTCCATAACATGCAGCACACCATGGCGAGTCTGAAGCAGTTGCAAACTTTGGGCACAGTTACTCACCTCCTTTTCGAGAATCAGTCTGACAGTGATATGCAGCAACACTAAAATAAACTAACTAGATGCATTATTACAGATCCCATTCAAAATTTTACTACCTAGGTCTATTAGTTCTAGCTTACTGTGGGTAGGGAATGTGTATTCTCGACTCGACATTATATTTACTCTAACGTATCCACTGTCCCAGTGTTGATATGGCGATGGGTAAGGGTGTCCATAACATACAGCCTACCATGGTGCCGGCACATAGCTTGGCGCCGGCATGTCTGAGGTAGTATAGTCTCAAAATTTAGACAAGGATACTGACCTCTTTTTCGTGACCAATCTGATATGTGGCTATAGGCTATAGCATGATAATATCCTGGTCTGATCGTGAGGGGGGGGGGGGGGTGATTGGTTGCGATTATCTTGTTTGGCCATGGCGTGTCTGTACCGTAATACCTTACAATAGGGAAGGGGGTAGCACTCCCCAGGATTATTTAAATTGAGAAATTTTCAAAGACTGAAAGAGCAACGAAATCATACGTACAGCAGCTCATAATAGACACCAAACGCTCTTTTTTCCGTGCAAAGTTCACTGAAGATATTAAAGATTCAAGATCGATGTTTACCAGTGTTTACATTCGATGTGATCGTCATCTTCCTGACCACACTTCCGAAAGTGGCTTAGCAAATACTTTCAACAAATACTTTTTGGACCGAACCAGCAATATCCAATCTAATTAGATGGAGACACTACAAATAGCATAAACACCAGCACCGTATCTTTGTCAGGTCTACCTCCTCCACCTCAAACCTTCAACAATTTTGCGGCTGTGCCTGAAGAGCATGTCGAAACAATTACAAGTACAGAAAGATAAACTTGGATTCACACATTAAACATATCTGCAAGAACTCGCTCTCTCATCTGAAAAATATCTGGAACATTTACAGTTTTCATCCAGATAAGGCTGTTGTGCAATAAACACATGTATACATCAGTACATGGGTTTGTGACGTTTTGATTGGACTACTGCAATTCACTGCTCCATGGACTGCCTAGCTTCAGGTTCCATCAGACGTCTCCAGTCCATACAGAATATTGCAGCACACATCCTCACGCGTAAATGTGAACACATTATAACGCTAATCCGTGAAAACATTACATTGGCTTGCAGTGGTGTTGCGCATTATAAGATCCTGTTATTGACATTGTGCCATTAACAACACATCCTCAGCTTATATACTGCTCAGTTGATTTTAAATGATCTATGTTCCTGTGCCTTTGTTCCAGTGAGATCCAGGGATGTGTCTGACCACTGTATAATCCAGCAGCCTGCACGTTCTGCAGGAAGAAGTTTTAGTAAATCTGCTCCATCAATGTAGAACATCTTCCAGACAATGCAAGAAAGTCCCCAAATTTGGCTATGTCATACAAAATAAATCTTATAACACACCTCTTTAAATTGTCATTTGAGTCAGACAAAGACTACTAATTTTAAATATATGTGCAGTACATCAAATGTCTCCACCAGATCTTCGTGCTTTATGAGCTTTTACTAATTATTATTTTATTTATTTCTTAACATGATTAAGTAGATAAAATTGGGCTGTTCCGCTTGGCACTAGATCAATGAGGAGCTTGTGAGTAGATGCAGTCACTCGTAAGGTCTCGGCCTGTCAATTTCTTCCTGTTGAACATCAACAGCATCCCGTAGTGATCTTTTAGAGAGACCTTCCAGGTCTAGGTATACAGGTATTTTCGTAAAGTGAGAAAATCGGTTTCGATCCTTGTTGGGAGATAGTGAGCGATTGACAAAGTCGGAAGGCCCGGCAGCCTTATTCAGGGCTAGCTATCCCAAACAAACAACGAGCAAACAGCAAGCAGAAATCGGCTAAATTATAATCTCATTAAATTTAGGCCTATATAATATATCATAGACATAGTGTGAACAAACCTTTCTTTGTGGCTTCATTACCAGCTCGGATTGTACTTGCAGCAGTAGAGGAATAACCGAAACTGTGACTTGGACTTTCCCCTTGACCAACATTACCGTGTCCACCATAAACAACACCGTGTTCGTGACCAACGCCGGATGGCCCCGCCACCGCTTGTTGTCCTTGTAAATCCTGGAGATTTGAGCCTCTGTTGTTGGGATGGGGCGATCGCTGCATAATTCGAGTCCCCATTTATTAATTACAACGTCTAGCGCTAACAAGCCATGTATTCGTCATTGGAGTTTAGCAAAATTTATGTCGAAATGACCTGACGTCCCTGACTCCATCGACCATGGACTCAGCTGTCAAAATGAATATCAATCAACCAGGCAGCTACGGTCATCAGCTAGAAACTCAAAAGCCTTGACCTGCAATTTTTTTACCATAGTAGATATGATTTTTACATAGCAATAAAATCACTTTAAATCTGTCACTTTCGCGTTGCATGTTTTTCGCTCATTACTCAAGCAATTTTCATCCGATTTTCATGAAATTTGACAAGAGCTAGTTTCTAGTCTTACGGCACCTGCCCTGAAAATTTCAGGGAAAAATATTATGTCGTTTAAAAGTTAGACCATTTGACATGTAGTTTTTGCGAATTATGACGCTCCTCTATAAACCCATTGCGAGCTATCAGCTTCACTCACGAAATTCCACTACATGTCAAATGGTCTAACTTTTTAAATACTCATATAAATTTCACGAAATTTTCAAGGTGGGCGCCGGAATAGTTGAAAAGAGTGCTTGCAAAATTTCATGGAAATTGATTCAGAATTGACTGAGAAATCAGCGAAAAACACCCAACGCTGGTGGAAGTTGACTGCAACTTTTTTTTTTTTATAGAGCCTATTACATTCTTTTCACCGAGTAGCCATAAATTCAAAAGGGTTAATCAATTAACAGTCGTTAGTGAGAAATAGCCCACAAAACACGAGACGAGACATTGACCCAATGTTAATCTACTAGTCTAGACTACCGGTATGCCTACTAAGCACCCCTGGTGTTTACCCAACGTACCGTCACGTGTGTGACGCCCAGCATTGCCATTGGGTCAACATCTCGTGTTCGCCGGAATATATATAAGGCCTTATATCATATACCTAGATACTTATATCACATACCGGTACCTAGATATTGTCTACGGTCTACAATTGGATATAATATTCTATGCCTAAGGCTGAGTCATGTAGGCCTACATGTGATGATGATGATTATAGTAGGCATATGTTGTCTCCATGGCCTGCTTTATTCAAGGAGTCTCCAGATCTCCCAGATAGAGGCGGAGAGGGGTTGGATCGGTGATGCGAATAGTTGATACTCAAGGTGGGCGTGAATAACAGTTCTCCTTTGTAGACCATCTAAGCAATATTTGTCACGCATATGGGGCCTATAGCTGCTTGTCTGCCATTGATATAGTTATACCCAGTAGGCATAGGCCTACAGCAAAGTCACGCATTTTAATCTTAATCTCGTCTCTAAGCCCATAGAATATACCATTCGGGATAGGGCCTACCATATAACACCATATTTTCAAAAATGTATTGATTATTGTTTCGGACGATTATGATTACAATTAATTACCCCAATCCTGTCTAGGACATTGGTTGAAACAGGTTATCACAAAAAAAACACGATTTAATGCGACACAATCAGGCCAAAATAATCATTTTTAGAGAAATAAGGACGAACTTAAAAAAAAACTAGTAAACGGGGTTTTTGAGGCACTTGCTACGTTGTCACAGCAACCCAAAATTTAAAAGACTTACGCAATTCTAGTCAATGGACATTGTTCACATGTAGGCCTATGCCAAGGAGCCCAAAATAAAAATGTTGGATTTTGGATGATTTTTGGCCTGATTGTGTCGCTTTAATATCTAAATCAGTGTAGTGGGCCTACGTATAGATCTACTGTCATAATAGAAAAAGCTGGATCACGGGTATTGTAAATGTGTTACACTTACATTATTATACTTACTATTATTGGACGCTATTCTTGTTAACACGCGCATGATCATTGAGCCTTTATCCATCTCCATAAGATGTATGTCTCTTTAACGTTACTTCAAAAAATCAATATAATTATATTGGGTGGCTAGTGAGAGACAATGGGGGCGACACCAAGTGTTCAAAGTATTTTGTGGTCATTTGTTTAACGAAGTGACTTAATTTACCACTGTGTTTATAAATAGTCAGAAAAGTCTAATATAACTAGCATAAATTACCCATGCTCTGCGGGGAAAAGATGGAGCATGTGCAAATCTTGAGTTGTTTATTCATAAGGGTATATAATCCTATATGGATACCAGTACACATGAATGTATTATGAATATTTTGCTCAAATCTTCCAATAGTACAGCTAGAATGAATGCGGTCACAAAATCTATTTTTCAATGAAATCAAATTTTACTCACGGATCAGATTTTAATTGTTAACCTTCTGATCAAAATAATATATTTGGTAACCTGCATACATATATGCTAGGATAACAGGGTTGGTTTTATAAAATGTGGTGACTTTTAATGTCAATACAGAGAACTGATCATTATATTGATTATTTTTAGAGACTGTAGAGGTATGTAGAGAATGCAAAGTACCAAAATAAATATGAAATTTGTAATGAAAATGTTTTTTTAATTATTTTTATTATTCTTATTTTCAACTCAATATAACAGTGATGGTCACTGAACGATCTGAAGTGAATACTGTAGAACTTTTGAAAATTAGATTGTGTTTATTTCACCAGATGATTTTTTTTTCTCTTTGAGATTATTGTAGGGCAGCCCTTTTCTTCTGTTATCCCATTTCCAGTAAAATAGTCTTTTTTTCCATAGGCTCATAGACAATGTTAGACCCACGAGTGACTTTTCCATGTTTATTATTGTGTAATTAGGAAAACATATGGGTAGAGTGTAATCGTATAGGCCTACTTCAACTTTGCTTGCCAAGTTTCAAGATGCACATATTACATGACCTCACAAAGGAGGTGTTTAAATTTGGAGGCAAAAGTCACGCCACGTTCTCTCAACGATTGGGTCGATCAGTCACCCGAAAATGCACCTGAATAGGCATTATTTAAAAAGACTGTGGGCACCAATCCTCAATATATGTGACTTAAATATGTAATAACAAGTAGATTTTAAATAGTTCAAGTCATATCGATGCAATGTCCCATGTCTGCTTACTGCTGTAAGCGTGTACAGTGCTCAACTTGCATACCTTACATAAGCAACGTGTATGTCAGCGCCAATTATGTCTCCCCTCTCACAGAGAGGTGGGGACATGTTGGTTTACTTATTGTGCAGGCGGTCAAACATGAGACGTTGACCCAATTCTGGGCTAATGTTGTCCAACCGTCTACGACGCTGACCCAACCTTAGCCCAGTATTAGTTACAGTGTCGTGTTTAGAGAACCCAGCTTTGGTTCAAAGCATCGTGCCGGTACTAATGACGGTACAGCGAGCATGGAGTACTGACTCGGTCTGAATGGATACATTTAACAGACATTGGGGCGGTGTCGGCTTGTACTCGCCGCAAGCAGTATGCACTGCAGACCCACGGCCCAGCAAACACGAGGCGTTGAACCAGTGCTGGTTTAAGGCTGGGCCAGCGTCGCAGACGGTGGGCCAGAATTGGACCAGCATTGGGTCAACGTCTCGTGTTTGGTGAGAGTGTTGACAGGCTACATTGTGTTTCACACATCGCCGGGTGTGAAGATATTAAAACTGTTGCCCAACTGATTGAGCCTAAACTGCTAAAGACGATTTATTTGCTGGAGATATAAAAAAACGGGTTCCACCACATCAAAATACATAGTCTCTACTGTCCACAGGAGCCATTTAATAACATTAATTACAAAAGCCATTGACACTACATGCATTAGCCATCAACCTTTATGGTGATGCTGCTGGGGGGGGGGGGGGGGGGGGAGACATCTCCAGTTTTTTTGCTTACAAACAAAAACTAGACTATTCTAGTTCAATAAGGTCTACTGGTCCGGTATCTCCAGCTATAGCGCTGGATCAGCAGGCGAGTATGGTGTATAATGGTGTCTCTGTTGTGTTGGTGTGCATTACGATAAACAACAAATGTAGGTCTACATCTTTGGTTCGCAAGAAATATCTAGCACAGTTGAATGGTGACAGATGGGAATACACTCATTAACCCTTTATGTGCGGGGATCGACTCTAGACGCCAGAATCTGACGTCCATCCCCGCACTAAAAGTATTAAAAAAAGTATAATGGTTGTAGCCCATACCATTTGTACATTAAAATGAAGCCAACAAAGATATTTATGATGATTTCAAATCGAAAAAAACCCCTTTGGTCTCTATAGTTTTTGCAAAATGTCAGCGCCGCAATTAAGGGTTAAAATTATATTCAGGGATGCTATAACAAGAGAAGAACCTTGTACCAGCGTAAAGTTTATCCATCATAATATATATAAATAACTCTAAAATAATACATGTATATCATATAAATATAGGTTAATATATCATTATATTATCATATAATAATTTAATAAGATAACATAATACTCTATGATATTGTATTATCATGCAGTATTTTAATAACATATCTGCAATGTTCAAAGCATTTGTCTTTGTGCAATTATAATTGTCAACTGACAAGAGGTGTCCAAACTGTTTACTTTAGATCATCTGTGAATCCTATTCATAAATTTTTAGCCTATATGACATGTTGTCTTTAGTGATAATATTGCATTTTCAGTGATAATATTGAAATGATTTTCGCATTGATGAATTTTTCAAGCATGTTGATGAACAGCGCAAGTGAGAGGCATTCATCTCTTCATGGAATTATATCAAGAGGACAATGAGTAATATTATTTTATTTTAACAAATATATTTAAACAGTTAATATCAGCCGCAATCGTATTTCTGTGTTGATCTGATTTGTTGGATGTTTATTATTAGCATAAGTTTACAACGGGCAGTCCATGGGCAAGCGTGCTGCAACTTTAGGTCCTGATAGTAATGCATCTTCTTTTGCCTGCAAACACAAATGTACACGTTTACCGTTTGGCAACTTTGCTAGCCCATTTATATTCTTATATTATACTTGTCCAATTTGGAAAAGAGCGATGTCAATTAACATTTTAAACTTGCTCAAAATCTGTAGGGCCTATATAGGCCTATATAATGTAGATGATTGGCTTTCAGGCTGCTTCGCTTCACAAATCACACGAAAAAAAGTAAACTTACTTTGAAATGAATTTTAACATCTGCTGTACAAGTTCTTTCTTCGTCATTTGCAGCAAGCCATGATAGTGTTCTCGCAATATGGACCACAACAGAATTGTCTGCCTTAGTCGTTTTGGTAACAACTTCATTTATTTCGCCAGCATTTCTCCCCACAACGTCCACCTCCTGTTTGTTTGATACAAGCATTATTAGTACTCTCGTCGGTACCTTTACCATATACTACTTTGATCAGAGTGTGAAATAACCCTTTGCCTGCTGATCACGACTACCGTCGTTTTTATTGCGTTTCATTAGCGGATAGAATCACTGTTATTAGGAATGAAATGACTGTTTAAACATGAATATTTGTTAATGTTTGGTCTCAAATAAAACAAATATGAGTAATTTTCAACCACTTGAGGTTGTGGATCGCGGTAGCGAGACACAACCTCAAGTGGTTGATAATTCAAAGAAATTAACTTAGCAGGATAAGGGTTAATACATTGTTTTTGTATTCAATTCACTTTTGTGCCCATACAGTCATTTGAGTGAGTGATGTAAAATGGAGTCGTTATATATTATTTGGCTAAACAAATAATCAATCAATTCAGTAGCTTTTAAAATGTAAAATCCTCAGAGGCGCAGAGATTAGAATTAACCCTTTTGATGCGGGGACGTACTATAGCCTATAGACTAAGACAACTAAGACATTTATGTCGATTTCAAATTTAAAAAAAACACCTTTGGTCTCCATGGTTTATACAAAAATATTTCAGCGTTTTAAGGGTTAAGATTGTCAACACATCCCGAGAGATGTCGTCAATTGGATATTAACCCTAGCAAAATGAATATCAATGTGATTTACCTTTTGTATGTGAGCATTAAAGAGATATAAAAATGATAAAAAACGAGAATCAATTACTCTACATACCGGAGTTGTTTCGTTCTTCAGTTTTCCATCAGGCATTTCAGATACCAATGTACTATTGGCATAATCACCAACAAGATCCATTACATTACTCAAAGTGTCATTTGCAAATTCATTCAAAACTGTCATCAGAGCTGCAGAAAAATCAGATACAATAATTGTATTTTACTGATTGTAATTAATATAACTTATGTTTGAGTTATTCTAGTATTTTTCTACTTGTTTGGTGACATAGGCGTACTGGTCAGCGAGAATATTCAATTCCGTGACAGTTGACTAGATCTCTCCGTGATAAAGATCTACCAAAATTTAAAAAATGCAGCTATAAGACAAATACATTATATATCAGCATTTTATTCATTCACTTGCCTTCAAAATCTACTGGTCGTGAATCGATTTGTCTGCCCGTTAGACAACCAAGTATTGTGATAAAAAACAAGATGTTTTTTAACGATTCCATATCTACTATCACATGTGCATTTGTCCGCATCTCAACACTTCTGGATTAAACTACTGTAGGTTGTACACACTCTGTGCAGCCTCTTGAAGTAAGGTATTGATTTTTTCACCCCTCCCCCTCTGATATGGCTAAATATTCTAATGTCTAGAAATATAGTCGGGCCTGGTTATAACGAACTCACTAATATAATAAATAATCGATTACAAAATATTGTTGAGACACGTATTAATTATGATCAACAATAATCAACATGATTTTTCGATAGGAATCAAGAATGTCAGCAGCTGACTATATTTACAGTTCACAGTCTGTCATTGAAGTTTTTTGGGATAGGCAGATAGGCCTATGTCATAAAATTCCGTAGCCCACTCTGGAAAGCACATTAATCTTAAGTGGAAGATGTACTCTTTCATATGCAAAGGGACGTTATTAGCTTTTTTAATTATACATGGTAGAAGTGTGTTTATAATGGTGATGTATAAAGTAAATGTATTAATGTAGTATATTTTCAATACACCACGATAATATCGCATCTAAATCCTAGACATGTCTCACACCAATGCATCATAAATAATTCGCCATAACAGGGAGTAGGCCTACAGATCTACTACCATCCAGCCGCCATATGTTGCCAATCGTAACCAATAAATCGATACATGAAATGAAGACTTGCCATTGATGCCCTAACATAATATATTGATGTATACGTTTGTATAATGATACCATATTCTACGATTGATTTTTTTATATGACATACAGAATTAACAGAATATGTTTTGTCAACTGATAATACCCGTTACAAGTAGGCCTTTTGCCAGGAAATGTCTGTCTAATCAAACGAGTCAGAGGCCACTTTATCATGCTAAGGAGCACCCGTAATCGTACAATGCTGGTCAAAATTGCCGATTTTTTTTTTGATTTTCCATTCCAGTTCCGTGGGGAGCCTCCGTGACCGAGAGGTAGCGTGCTCGGCCTCAGACCGCCAGGGCTCGAATTCTGTGTCTGGAGGACAGTGTCATCTCAATCATCTCACCATCCTCAGGAGGTTCTCCAGGCCCAGTTTAGCCTATATGTGCACAAAGGTGGCCTAAAGCCCGATTCATCTCATCTCCCATTCCAGTTCCTGGGGCGACGACCAAATGATAGAAAAATGCTTCGGCCACCGATCTTCAGTTGATTGTGTTTAAATTTCTACGTCTCTGAGCTTGCTTTCCCGAGAATTGTGTCACTATAGAGTAACTGGATTGATTTTTGATTATGTTGTATGGATAGGACACACAGTAGACTCCCGCCAATGCGGTCAAGTACGGGCCGGATTTTTTTTATCGTAATTTGACATCAGATCAAGTATACATATACATGCTCCAAATAATAAATGAATAGATTCAGGTAGAGCGATACATTCAGGTAGAGCGATACAGCTAAACTTATACACATCCAATGAACAGTATAAGTGCCACCTGATGAATTGAGTTATTACTGTATGAGCGTGATTTGCCTGAAGAGAACTGTAGTTGAGTCAAAAGCTTGTCTTAAATATGGGTCAGGCACTAGGATTTGTTAGGAAATAATGCTAAGGAAATTATTATGAGCTACCTTGGTACAAATGGATGTGGATGTTTATATCAGAACCTTTTATTGCCCTCCCTATAGAGTGACACAAATTGCAATAATTATGAGGTCACACTTGCAATAATACGCTCCAAACTAAGTTTGTATCGCTCTACCTGAATGTGTCAGGTTGACCGATACAGGCCTATTCAGGTAGAGCGATATACTTTAATAGCTCCAGCCCCTCACTCTACTCCGGCCCCTTACTCTACTCTGACCCCGTACGCTACCGGTACTCCGGCCCTTTACTCTACTCCCTTCACTCCTGCGCCCTCTCTTAACCCGCACCCTACTTCTGCCCCTCACTCTACTCCCACCTCTCACTCTACCCTCACGAGTCCTACTCTTGCCCCTCACTCTACCCTCACGCCTCACTCTACCCCGGCCCCTCACTCTAATCCGGCCCCTCACTTCACCCTCACCCATCACTTTACCCTCACCCCTCACTCTACTATCGTCCCTCACTCTACCCCGGCCCCTCACTTTACTCCCATCCCTCACTCGACCCTATCCCCTCACTTTAACCTCAACCCTCACTCTACCCCAATCTCTCACTCTACTCTCACCTCTCACTCTACTCCCACCCTCACTCTACCCTCACGCCTCAGTCTATTCTGGCCCATCACTCAATCCTCGCTCTACTCTTCATTGAAAGAAATTTGGGAAACACACACACACACGGAGAGTCATATACACACTGGGACTGCCAAAAATCCGTTTTGGAGTGCCAATAATGTAAAGAAATACGTGTGAATAAATAGCCTCTTCTTGGTGACATATTGTAACAGTTCTACACGAACCTGATATAAGCCCTATCACATAGAAGTATTTGCTTAACTAACACTCCTACCATTTGCGTAAAGTGGCTAAAATTGTACAATTTGGGTACCGGTAAAGTTGTTATTATAAAGGAGGTAATTCCATCAGATTTCCGTTGGATAATATAATTTAATGTAAGCTACTATATCAATTAATTACCATTCACGATCCGTCTGAAGCACCAATATGTAATAATTCCATTGAACACATATCATGGGCGCTGCCATTTTTAATTGTAGGCCTATCTGTATGATTTGCTGACAATGTGACGTCAGATTGCTAGAGATTTTCACGGGTGCTGAAGGGGGGTTGGTTTGTGTTAGAAAATATTGTGGTAGCGACAGCGAAATAGGACCAGCTTTTACAGCTCAGCTTTCATCAACACTAATAGAAATTTTGTGGTCAGCGGGCGATCGCGCTTCACCTGGTGTAGCCTACATTGCTAATGCCGCCTGTATAATATAATGTTCAGATGGCTATTTTTCAAGTGCAAAAAAATGTTTGATGATAAATTATAGATGATGATTACCTACTTCGATTAATTGACGCCTCCTTTCAGTTTAAGACGATAGTTCCCCTTTAATGTATACTACTAATTCATTTTACAGTGTAAATTTTATATTTAATATTTGAAGAACAATGAACGCAACGAAAGGATCAATATATTATAACAAATAATGGCTTTGAAAACAATTTTGAAAGTTTTTATACAGATATCTATTGTTTTTCTTCAGAAATACTAATAATAGCTCGTGTTTCAAAATTCAAGAATGAACTTGTCACTACATTCTTCTCATATATATATGAATATTGCTTTACGTCGCTTTCTGCACAATCATGGCAACATAATGAAGCCCGAAGCCGAGACTATGCCCTACTCTTATTTCGAATGACTTCAAAGGTTCTTTATGGTGCACAGTACCATAAGCAGAACAGTACACTCCATGCCTTTGAACAGTTTGGAGCACTGTATATGCACAACCGCGAACATTCTTCTCAACACTACAAAACATCCCTTGCTGAGTAGAATCAACAAGTTGACGTAAACATTATTTATTTTTGTATGAACATGACAAGCTAACAGTCCGCAAAGAAAAATGCATAGGCCTTCAGACTGAAACAATAAAGATGTACCCAGAATACTAGCAGCTTACCCCTTTCAGCGCAGGAGACTGTCCCCAAAGAATTAAATATTTATAATGGCCGCAGACTATAACATAGGTAACCTACTCAAATGAAGCGGAAAGAGCTAACTAAAACATTATTGATGATTACCCCTTTGGTCTCCATAGTTTATACAAAACTATTTCAGCAAATATTTTGTAAGGGTTAATATATCCTGGAGAGCGCAATCATCCAGGGTCCGTCTTCAGAGGCAATCTTAACCCTTAAAGCGCTAAATTAAATAATTTAAATTTTTACCCACTAGAAACGGATTAAAAACGACTATTGTGGCGCTATTAAGGTCAGTGTGTTTTATTTCTCTGTTTTAGATCAGAAAAAAATCTAAATCTAATGAGGGAGGGCGGTAAAAAAAACATTTAAGAAAAAACAACCTATTTTGGGAAAAGTGATTAAAAAACATTTGACAAATTTATAGAAAAGTAAATGAGGGCAACAAAATAAAAAAAAATTGACCTATATTAAAAAAAAATGATGAGAGCGACGAAAAAAACAAGCAAAATAAAAACATAGCTGGGAAAATGTTTCTTATCTCCTGAAATAAACTTGTTTTTTCGAAATGATTTTTTATCTCGCGAAATTAACTGTTTTTTTCGGAAATCAGCAACAATCTAATGCGCACGCTGTGCAGAAAAAAACACATGTTTTTTTGGTACTGCGCAGCCTAAATCTAATGCGCGCGCTCATCAAAAACAGAGAAAAAAAACATAGTGGCCTAAGTTGGTTGAAAATCAAGTTATAAGCTGAGCTGGTAATTCACAGCATGCAATTTTATAGTTATTATCAGCCTAAGCTTCTAAGTTTGTCTTAGAACATAGCCCCTGATATATTGAAAATTATATAAATGGAACAAGACTACATAAGTCCAGGAGCTCCCGCTCCGAATTAGAATTTGATTTAAGCAATTTTGTATAGGGTTATTAATGTAGTCCTAGTCTAGGTCAAAAATCAAGACGCAAGAGAACTAGGTCTAAGTAGCCCAGTCTAAGAGTAAGATAAGAACTAGACAGTCTGTCAGAGATTGCAAACCTCCATTGAAATGAATGATCCTAATCAGTATCCCAGTAATGGTCTACCTATCTGGCACGGTTTACCCGATATCAGGCCAATCGAGTTAACTAATAGCTGATATACGGTCATTTTGAATTCGATATAAATTAGTTAAAAACTTAGGGTGCATTCTCCCCCGAAACCTCAAATTTTGTTTTAAAGTAATGGACTAACATCTAACACAGTTTGCAAAATATTGGGCATGTGAAAGTAAATAATGGCCGATAGGGGGCCATTTTGAATTTGATCGAGTCAGAATTTTTCAAGATGCATCCTCAGCTGAAATCTCACATTTCATTCTATAGTAATCGTCTAGCTATCTAGCACGGTTTACCAAATATCGGCCATGTGAAAGTGAATAATGGCCTAAAGGCGGCCATTTTGAATTTGATCAAGTCAAAATTTTCCAAGATGCATCCTCAGCTGAAATCTCACATTTCATTCTATAGTAATGGTCTAGCCATCTAGCACGGTTTACCAAATATCGCCCATGTGAAAGTGAATAATGGCCGATAGGAGGCCATTTTGAATTTGATCAAGTCAAAATTTTTCAAGATGCATCCTCTCCTGAAATCTCACATTTTGTTTTATAGTAATAGTCTAGCCATCTAGTACGGTTACCAAAAACCGGCTATGTGAAAGTGAATAATGGCCGATAGGCCGCCATTTTGAATTTGATCGAGTCAATTTTTTTCAAGATGCATCCTCTCTTGTAGTCTCACATTTTGTTTTATAGTAATGGTCCAGCTATCTAACACGGTTTACCAAATATCAGCAATGTGAAAGTAAATAGTGGCCGATAGGCGGCCATTTTGAATTCGATTGAGTCGAAAGTTTTTAAAAGGCATCCTCTCTCGAAACGTCACATTTTGTTTTATAGTAATGGTCTAGCTATCTAGCACGGTTTACCTGATATCAGGCCTATCGAGGTAAATAATGCTGATTGTCGGCCATTTTGAATTCGTAAGTTAAAAATTTTCAGGGTGCATCCTCCCCCGAAAACTCACACTTTGTTTTATAGTAATCAGGTAATGGTCTAGCCATCTAGCACGGTTTACCAAATATCAGCCATGTGAAAATGAATAATGGCCGAAAAGGCGGCCATTTTAAATTTGATCAAGTCAAATTTTTTCAAGATGCATCCTCATCTGAAATCTCACATTTTGTTTTACGGTAATGGTCTAGCCATCTAGCACGGTTGACCAAATAACGGCCATGTGAAAGTGAATAATGGCTGATAAGCGGCCATTTTGAATTTAATCGAGTCGAATTTTTTCAAGATGCATCCTCTCCTGAAATCACACATTTTGTTTTATAGTAATGGTCTAGCCATCTAGCACGGTTTACCAAATAACGGCCATGTGAAAGTGAATAATGGCAGATTGGCGGCCATTTTGAACTTGGACGAGTTGAATTTTTTCAAAATGCATCCTCTCCTGAAGCCTTACAATTTGTTTTATAGTAATGGTGTAGATATCTTGAGCGGTTTTCATGATATTCCACAATATCAGGCCTGCCGAGGTGAATAATGGCTGATAGGCGGCCATTTTGAATTTTATCAACTTCATATTTTTCAAGATGCATCCTCTCCTGTAACCTTACAATTTATTTGATATTAATGGTGTAGCTATCTTAAGCGGTTTTCATGATATTCTGCGATATCAGGCCTGTCGAGGTGAATAATGGCCGATAGGCGGCCATTTTTAATTTTATCGACTTGAAATTTTTCAAGATGCATCCTCTCCTGAAACCTCACAATTTGTTTTATAGTAATGGTGTAGCTATCTTGAGCGGTTTTCATGATATTCCGCAAAATCTTTCAGTCGGATTTACCGATGTTATAAATTAGGTCAAAGGTCAAGGTCCAAAAACCTGAAAAGGCACAACTAGGGACCTTAGAGAACATGTATGTGCAATATGACTGTCATCGGCCCAGTACTTTTCGAGATCTGCTCCGGAAACGAAGTGCGCGTCAAAACGTCTAAATAGGTCATAGTTCTGAACCAGAAGTAGGTCAAAGTTCAAATACCCCAAAAGGCACAACTAGACCCCCTAGGGGTGTTGTGTGTAAAATTTGAAGACAATCGGACAAGTACTTTCAGAGATATGCTCCGGAAACGAATTGTTTACGGACGGCCCAACGGCCCAACGCCGTCACATCATCATTTTCTCCTCTGCAACCTTTCGTATTGAATTCAGAATAAAAATATTTTAACCTGTCCATTAGCCACCTGGAAGTAACCCACATACCAAAAATTGTTATCCTAGCTTATTTTCTTACAAAGTTATAGGCAAAAGAAGAGGCCAAAAAAAAACGGAGGTAGAATCCATAGCTCCCTTCGCTCACCTACGGTGACGGCGGGAGCTAATAAATTATTAACCAGTGCACAGATAAAGGTATGTACTACTTTGAGGCCTGCATGCTAGGAAATATACATTAGTGGGGTTCGATTGATGTGCAAGGATTGTACTCTGTTTGTATGTATACATTGGACATGGCTGTATTCGCAACAGCATTGGTAAATTGTTAATAAAAGTATATTATTTCAGTTGGTTATTGAATATCCCTTTAAATGAATATCACTTTACATGAATGTGCTGGTTAAGATATACTCTCAGCTTAGCTTATAAGATCGTCTTTAAACGTCAGCCCCAGGTAATAAAAAAAAACAGCACAAAAATAACAACCTCCTCAACATTATACATGCCGCCGAGAAGGGTTTAACAGCTTAAGGTTTTTTAACAATTCGGTTTAATACATTAAATACATTATCATAAAAGTTCCCCATTCGTTTGTGAGACAGAAAGTAATAAAGAGCTCTACAATTATTTCAGATTTGTGGGTATAAATTGAACAATAAATTATGAAGATAATAGGGCTTTTTAGTAAATAAGTTTCTGTGCATGACCCAAGTTGTACATGATAAACAATTCTAAAAATAAGGTATTTCTACATTTCTCTTCAACATTGTCAATAATGAATGATTGAAGACAAAATAATTTTGAATTCAAATCGATCATAACCAAATTCAAATATTACTGATGTTAAAGTGTCATGGCAATACTGTAGTTGAATTTCTACACTATAAAGCATCACATTAATAATTTCACCCATCATTATTTATAAATTAAGTATTTGTATTTGTGCTACAAATACCTTGCTTCTTGTTCTTAAAAGGTACATGCCCTCAGACATGGGAAAGCATAATTAGTCTAATGTACTAGGTGTATCATGATTTAACCCTTTAACCGCCAATGACGCATATATTCCGGTTTTCATATTTTTTTAGAACATTGAGTACCACATTTTAAATATGTTAAAGAAAAAATGTGACATCAACCAGCAAGATTTGAAAAAAGTTGACCTCCATTTTGTCAAATCTGAATAATTTTCACTCACTTGAAGTTGTGGATCGCGTCAGCGAGACACAGCTTCAAGTGAGTAAAAATTCAAATTGAATAATTTGGCGGTTTAAGGGGTAAAGTGCTAAATCAAATAATTGAAATTTTCACTCACTTGAAGTTGTGTCTCTCTACCATGACCCACAACTTCAAACAGGTAAAATTACTCATATTTGTTTAATTAGAGAATAAACATTTGCAGAGTTTAATGTCTAAAGACCAATTCCATTACTTATAACAGCGATTTTATTGACTTCCGTACTAAAACAATAAAAAAATTAAATAAAAATGACTATAGTTGTGCTCAGAGCGGTGAAAGGGTTAATATACTGTTTACAACAATGTTCTATGACAGTGATTAGGCCTAAAAAAATAATTGTATGTTTCCAGTAACAGACTTTTCAGAAATAGGGTAGGTAGGTCAGATTTTTTTTTGCTACACACTACTGGGTGATTCACATGTTGGGTTATTTTTGTGCAGCAAAGCAAAATAAACAAATTCTGCATCAACAGCACCGTTTTTCCTATGGTGCGCCGATCAGAATGCTGAAAAAAGAATAATTTATCTCTGTTATTTATTGATAAAAAGAATTAGGGTTGGCAGATCTTGAAAAAAAAACTAGGGTCGACACCTAAAATTAGGGTCGGTCGGGTTACCGGAAACAAATTATATTTTGTTTTGGCCTTAAGTATATCACAGAGATGCTCACAAAATAATAAAATGTAAAGAGTTATTTTGCACAATAACTATTTTGAATAAAAGTGACGTTTATCTCTCATGTTTTATTTATGACTGCTCAATACCAGTACCACCAGGCTTTGAAAATAGCAGTGGTCCGGTGGCCTAAGGCCACCAAAATTCCTTCGGATCACCAAAAAGAACACTAGGTAGCAGTGGTTTGGCAGGCCACTAAAATGTCCTGGCCTAATAATATTTAAACAATGTTCCACAATATTTTGGGGGCTGGTGCTCCCCTGGGCCACTGCTCCAGAAAGTTAATTTCTAACCCTGACCAGCTAGCAAAGTATATTTGGTGATGTAAATGTAGGTGCTATTTTCGAAGTGTAGGTAACATGAGCAGGAATTTAGCCATCCCATCTTACTATACAGGAGCTGTGTAATATCATTACATAATGTGTTTTATAAATCTCCTTTCATTACACAAAAATTTGTGGGAATAAAATGCTGAAATTTATTTGTTTCCAAGTGAAAAAAAACACACAAAAAACAAATATGAGGCTGGATGTTTTTAAAAAAATGTTGTTTAATAAATATGCATAGACAAACTTAAATAGCAAATTTCGTTATTTTGCTGATGTTTCAGAATGGTTAGCAAAGCAATGAATGAAGGCAGCGTACTTACCAATCCTTCAACTGTAATATTGATAAAATGTAATCTGCTACTAACTCGCACCCAAAAGCAAGAGACAGAAATTAAGTATAAAACCATGATTGACGAGTTTAACTAGAATGTATACCTGTATCTTCTTAGTAAAATAGAAATGATTAAAGTGCACATCTCTTCTTAAATTATATTTCACTGATACCGTTATTGGTGACATCTTGAGAGATTTCCCATGTTGTACATTTCAACTGCACAAAATTATGTTAACAGTAAAATAATATAAAAGCCGCATTCAGCTTCTCAATACAATGTTCTCCACCTATTTTGGAAAACTATTTTATACTCAATTTGTATTATTCATATTGTTACTCTGGCAAAGTGAAATAATCAAATCAGATACTTGGCTGTAGCATGCTGCACCTACATGTTTGCCTTAGGTGAATGTTGCACGCAAGATGATCATGCCACTGATTACCATATGTTCTTTCTTCAGCGAGACCTGGTGAGACTCTGAGAAATCAGAAGAACTTCCCAGCATTATTATTATTCACAATTAATGGTAAACTGTGTTTAAAACCAAACTGAAACTTTTTAGGCTATGTCCTAAAATCTTGTTAAAAAGAGATCACAAAAATATGTATAATGCGTCCTTTAGAAGAAAAGATTACCAATCTTTATAATCCCATATGAGATATAAAAATCCTACGTTTATTCAACGAAGGCAAATATTAAGAATATAAATATATCGTAAAACTAAGAGTACTGACAAATTTTGATATCACCCAACATAAAAAAATTCAAGTCATGATCACATAAACTTATCTTAAACACAAAATTTCTTTTAGACAATTTTTCACTTGCCACAAAAACACAAGAAAACATGTACAACGTTGATAAGAAGCCAAGTGACCGTTATTTACCATTTCTTCGATATGTAGCCGTAAATATGAAAATACTACCAGAGAGAACGTAGTTTTATGTACTGTTGTGTATTATTCATACCACTTGCCACTGACATGAATAGGTAAAATTGTGACATTATCACTGATCGAATCAAATTTGTATACAGCTGACAATGCCTAAGTTTGCAATGACACAATTACTCAATAGTCATTTTTTTAGGCATTATCATTAAACTCTCAAATTTTCAGAGAGCATTGAACTATGGAACTCTTCTCTTACACACCAACTTTTAAACTACTAAACAAACAATAGAAACAAAAAAAAACAATAAAGAAAATACTGAACAGCACATCTTTTTACCTAGCATACATATCGCAGCAATAGACCTTTAACAAGGCCAAAAATACTTGGCTCTTTTTGTTGAAACCCAGCCGCTGGACACCACCAGAAAGCAATCAGGCAGATTTGCATGTAATGTGACAAATTGGGAGGCTATGTCCAAAATGCTGGTACTGCATTTCAAGATGATAATGAGAGAATGAGGTTATTCACAATGGTTGATGAAAATGGGCATGTAATAATTGAGCTATGTGCAGATAACTAACATAGCACCAACAATGGGGCCATAGCCTCGCGCCACACCAGCTATCCCTTCACATAATCATGTTCATATTTGGCGACAAGCAAGAAGTCACTCCAAATAAAACAATCTGTCAATTAGTTAGGGCAAAGCTCAGCTATCCAATCTGATCAATTCTTCACTGCGATCAAATGCAATTACACAAGCATTCCCTTGAACTGTCAATTAACCTAAAGGTAACACTTGGTCATCAGAAATCTCAATTGAATTGTTGTAAATGACAGCCATCATGATTCCCCATTGCCAGAGTCATCATCATTGTCCCGATAAGCTGTGTCATCATCAGACTGATCATCCTCATCTTCATCATCCATATAATCATCATCATAGAAGTCGTCCATAGCTACAGAACTCTCATGAGATCTCTGTGGCTGAGCAGTCACACAATATTCCTGTAACGTTGTGGGAACTGTTACATTGTCTTTCACAGCCTCATCTCTTGTTCCTTGAACTTGTTTTCTGTTTAAATCAACAAAAATAAAAAAGCCATTACAAAGACAGGAAACGTAGTCTACCAGGTAAATATTACATCTTTAACCCTTTCACCACTGAAGCCCGTTTTTATGTGCTGAATGCCATATAGTAATGGTACCGGTAGTACATTAATTAACCCTTGTGCTGCTGGAACCATAAACGTTTTCAAGCATGTTTTAGATATATAGAAATATCACTAAATTTGATAAGATAAGTTTTTTGTAGATGCTTAGTCAATCCAATAGTTCAATATTGGAGATGTATATTTTTCCTAAATATAAATATTTTTCATCATTTGAAGCTGAGAATTGTGTCCGTAATTCCAGCTTCGAATGAATGAAAACTAGAAGCAAACAATTCAGCAGCATAGGGGTTAATGATTTACTGGTTATTTTACATTCATTTTTTTGGATTCACACGTGTAAATAATGATACAGATATACTGAGAATCACAACACAATAAGGCATTATAAAATGTCATTCCCAGTCACTATAAACTGCCCCATTTTGATAACCGGGCAGAGCATTTTTGGCTCGATGTTGTGAACCAGTGATGCCCGAAGTCCGTGCGCCAGAGACCCGCGTTTCTAGGGAATCAGGGGGTATGCCCCCTGAATTTTTTTCAGTAAAGTCTGAAATGGTGCATTCTGGCAGAATCTTAAGATAATTTCCCAAGCTTCATGGACCAATAACCTAAATTTTTTTTTACATTATGTCAGCGCGTCGCTGGGATAAAACAGAGTGGCGCAGCGCCGTGGATCCGCGCTTTGGGGGAAGCCCCGATACTGTGAAAATTTCAACTACCGTATTTTCTGGTGTATTCTCGCTCCAGAGTATAGCCCGCAGAGGTACATAAAAACTAAAGCTCAATCTCAAACACTGACACCTTAAGGGGGTCACAAGCCTTAACGTTCCTTACCAAAGTACAGGTTGGTTGAGTATGAGTCTAATAATGGGTAGGTCAATTGACTGGCTGAGATTCATCTGCTTAGAGGTGTGACTTTGTGGGTGTCTTGGAACTACCAGGCATCTCACAAGATGATATTACCAGAATTATAATTAAACTTTTAAGAGCGCTGTATTTAAAAAAAATATTTTGGACATGAATTTGTAAAATTAGGGTCACTGCATTTACTTGCGACACAGATAAAAGACATATTTGACCTAGACAAGTGCTAATCCAGCAAACACGATACATCGAGCCATTGTTGGTTCAATGTTGGACCACCGTCTACGACGTTGGCCCAACATTGAACCAACAATAGCTTAATGTCTCGTGCTTGCTGGGAGTGAGAATGCAGACAGCAGTATTGGTACTCTGGTACAGTGTTCACCTTTCTAAGCTTTAATCAGGATGTATAATATAAGCTTATATATATGATTCCTTATGACACCAGACTTGACAGATCTATACTAATACTTTGAGAGCTTCATGTTCTGTTTTTGCAAAAGTAGAGGATCAATGCTTATAAAATGTCAAGCAAGTTTCAGACCAAATAAAATGCCACTTAAATCATAAAATAGCTTGCGATAAATGCTCAGTTAATCAAAGAATTACTTTTCAGATGACTGGTTGTCATTTGGAGCTAGAATTTGCTATAGCAATTCCAGCTTTAAATTGAAAATAGAAAACAAACAATTCAGCAATACAAGGGTTAATAAACCATTACCTGATAATATTCTCGTATTCTTTTTCTTTTCCTTTGGAATCTCTCCACTTGCGATACATAACAGATGCATCTACATTTGCTGGTGAAAAAGTATTGGGCTCATTTAAAAGGGAGATGATGCTAAGTAATACAGTTCTGAAAAAATACAAAACAGAAGATCAGATCAATGTTACAATACACCTAGAAAAGAAACATAAAAATGAAAAAGCACTACCCGGTAATTAAAAAAAGAAATGTGTTGTCACTACATGTATTTACAATTGTAACAAGAATCAAACGGTTGTTTGGACAGACATTTTCTCTAATCCTTTTTCGTGAGATTTATAAGTATGAATATGAGCATGAAGAATACATTACCGAACAGTCTGTGTTGGGTTCCATCTTTCAGACGGTAGCTCACCACTCTGAGGATCTTCTACTGGAGGATGGAGGATTGATATGCAGACTTCACCATTCTGTACCCAGTGACAAACAAAATAGTAGCCATTGTATTCTTGTTGTTTTAACTATTTGTCTCCTTGGATATGAAAGGGTGTATCTGCCACTTCACAAAGTGGCAGATACACCCTTTCATATCCAAGGGGGAGTATTAAACCTCAAAGTGCTAATCATGTCTCAGGGCTCAATTAGTTCACGTACAGGTAGCAAAAAGATACACAAGATTTTGACTTCAAATGGGTGAAAATTTCAATTCTCATGATTCATGTTAAAATATACTTAAGACTCCAAGCGAGTGTCTGGTGTCTGTAAAATATTAAGAGAACCCCGGAATCAACATTTTAAGGCGAGGAAAACCATGTTAACCATGTTAACTTTTAAGTAAGATTCATTTTTTTAACATGTATGATTTGAATGGCCTCTTACCTCATATACATTGGGATGCCACATCTTGGACAGGAATTTTACAGTAGGTGGTGAGTATGGGTAATCATGTGGGAATTTCATCACAGCCTGCAAAACAAAAAAGTATGATCAAATTTCAAAAAAGGTCTTAAATTTGTTCAGTATCTAACTGGGAAAAGCTATGCAATTTTAAAATTGATTGGCGAAATATTTGATAAGGATGAAATGTGAGTCAAAGCTTAAAAGAGAAAATCACTCATCATAATTTCCAGCAATACATTCCCTGCAAAAAAAAAGAAAGATTCAGCTTTTACAGGGAAAAAACTTATCCCTTACAATGCTGAAATATTTTTAAATAGACCATGGAGACCAAAGGTTTTTTTAAAATTTGAAATCATCATAAATGTCTTAGTTAGCTCTTTCTTCTTCATTTGAATACCATAACTGCCGGACTATACTGTGCACTCGTCTATACGTGCAGAAGGTTGAAATAGGCCTTTCTTGGATACTGCGCACTCTTTATTTACTGCAGTTTTAAATATCGCTGTGACACTACAGTCGCCAGTGCTAATGGTGTGTTAGCAAGATTGATTTGTGACTGCTCGGGTCCTAGATATTTTAGATTGCGTTTTATATTATTATATAATAATTAACAGAATAATTTTATGTTATGGTAAAATGTGTTGCGGTTCGATGCAGTGACGTAATTAAAACGTCTGACGTAACTGTCAACCCTTGTGAGCCCATGAGCAAGATGAGCGTGTAATTAGTGAGCTAATTTTATATCACCACAAGACGTGGAATAGCAAGTGGGATTATTTTTGTAAATATTCTTAAAACAAAAAACAATAGACCGCAATTAAGCCAGTATTTGTGCTGACATTTAATGTTATGGTCTTCCACGCCCAATATGACTCGTGGGATAAGCAACGCAATAGCATGATCAACATAGCATACACACACTCCTGGCATAAGTAACAAGTCAACCCTGTCTCAACATTGAGCCATCATATGACCAACGTCTTGCGTTTGCCATGTATGTTCATAGCTTGACATTGCTCACAACAACACGAAGTGCTGGATCGCCTTTGGACAACTGCCACCTGACATTCGGGCAGAATTGAGCCCACTTTGCAGTGTTTCACAATGACTTATGGAAGCAGAGCAAGTGGCCCAATGTCGCGCATTCATTTCAAATCACTTGTAGCTCAAAAACAGTTGTGTAGTTTTGCCATAAGACATAATGTGAGTTGTGTCAGTTGAGCCAGCTAGTCTGATGTGAAAGCTGTTGTATATTCGCCATATGTTGAATGTCAGAATAACTGCTCAGTGTATCAGTTATCATTGAACTGGTAATCCTTTCAACTGAGAATAAGAGTAATACTGTAGACATGACTAATCCCCTCTTATATTATTACACCCTGCTAATGAGACGTGTTCAGGGAAAAATTTGTTCAGTATCGCATAGCAATATGCTACGCAATTCTGTCCATTTGCTAATCAAATGTGTAATTGATTAGCAAAATATGTATACATCAATGATAAGGATGTTTTGCAAGTTACAACTTAGATGAGAAAATTGCTAATCAAAAATTTTAACAAATTTTTCTCTGGTGTTAGTTCACACGTAAACGAGGCTACCTGTCACGGCAGTTGTTATACACAGCATATAACATCGCTAACTGTGACAAAACTACTGACATTTCACAGCTGATTTCACTCAGATCAGTGATTAGACAATTAGAGGGATTCAGCAGTGACTCAGCCATATATATCACACACCTGTTGTATATCGCGTGGACAGTTAAAAAGTAATAGCGCGGTATAGTCCGGCAATTACGGTACCTATGTTATGGGTCTACGGCCACTAAAAATGTTTTAATTCTTTCAGCGCGGGGACAGTCTTTAGACATCAGAATCTGACCAGACGTGACGTGATATTCTGATGTCTAAAGACGGTCCACAAGCTGAAAGGCTAAAAGCCTTTTCTTACTGAAGTTTGCAAGTTCACCGGAAGTTCAACCAGTCCGGCTAAACAATATGTAAGATGGTTATTAGCCATTCTTGTCAATTGGCAGATTTACAAACTGTTCAAGTACACCGACCAAATTTCATGGAATGGCAGTTTTTACTGAGGAGTGGCAGGTTCCTTATAACTTGCCAGTCCCCTGGTTTGTCTTGACATGAACTCGAAATTCGATTCTAATTATAATACAGGTTTCACTTATATTATAATCATGATAATACATAAATTACATAGGCCTACATATATTCTGTGAAGATTAATTACTCCATCCATTAAGATTGATAAAATTTCCATAAGCCCACAGGACTGCAAGTTTAGTAACCGAAGAAAATAAATGTAGACTTTTCAGCTTAACCCTTACACTGCTATGCCAGCGGCTACAGTCGCCCAAAATAAACCAAGCGCAGCCTGCTGTGGGCGACTCTAGTCGCCTAGTAATTTTTAATAAAAAAAAAAAAAATCACTTTCGTTTGTTGTGTCTTTCCATTTGCTCATTAAAGATGGTAAATTGACTGATTTTGTAATATAATGGCTTTTAGTATCTGTTGTTCATTAGATGTGACAGATATTACTTAGTGGGGAACCACACATGCTGAAATTTTATGCAGCAGTGTAATACCTATGAATATTGAATACCTAAGAACATTATGGGTCTAAGGTCATTATAAATACTCTTTCAGTGAAGTTATTATCTAGGCTTTAATATTTGTGTTACATAAAATGTTGTCAAGGTGTGCACCCAAGAAACACATGCACTGTGGTACAGTAGAACCTGTTTTGAGCAGCCACCCTAATGCAAACCAAAAGTGGCCATTCATAAGAGACAACTATTTCTTTTCAAGATTCAGAAATTGGACAGTGGTGGCTACACAAAAGTGACCATTTTATACAACAGACATGTTTTTGTACCCTAAATGTTCCATCTGGCCACGCTATTTTTAACTGTACCAGTCCGACTCGATTCTGTCCACAGTGAAATTTAATGAATTATAATGTACATCCGAATTATCTGATACTGTCTGATATTTTGGTATTTCTCGATCACGAGTCCTCAGACAGGTGAGCGAGAAATACCAAAATATCAGACAGCTTAAAAGGTGTATGCCATCTAAATACCGCAAATCTGATGCGTGGCCGACGCAGTGGTTGCATGGCTGTTTTAGTAAGACAGCCAAGTAATTGTATGGTAACATCTGTTGAAACATTCGACACTCCTGTCATGCATCCCGACCACATGTTTCTGCTAGGCGGCTCTGTTTCACAGGAAGCCAGCGATGGCGCTTGGATCATGGCACAGCAAACACGACGCTTTGCCCCAATGTTGGTGTATTTTTGGCCCAGTATCGGAGACTGTGCACCAATGTTGAAACAACAGAGGTCAACGACTCACGTTTGATGGGTAAGCACACAGAGCGCTTAGCGAAGTATTGAGATTTCCCTGTTCCATTCCCGCATTGCCATCATGAATCTAAGCAGTGTGAATAACTATCTGATTACATCACTCGCCCATTCGACAAAAAATAATGACTTGTATTTATGCTAAAAACACGACATATATGAACTCGCCTGTTGTTGGAACCCGAGTATGTTCGTCAGCAGGAACTAAACATTGACAAGGCCGTTCAAAATTTTGTAAAATAAAGTCAATCTGGCATTTCTCCGTCTGTTTGAAGGTCATCCCAGCCCAGTGATTCGAGCATAGTAGAAAGATTAGGTTTCCTGCACTAGTTTGGCGTTACAAATCTGGCAGTGTTCCTGTGGATCTGACTTATTTTATCAATGTCTTTCTTCCGGAAGGGATCCGATATGGCGCAGCTGTATTCCAGTGTAGATCTTACCATGGATATGTATGCAGTTTCTTTTAGTTTAAGGGGGGCACTTCTTCAGGTTATGGCGTGGAAATTCTGCCCTTTTGCTAATCAATTTGTAATTGATTTGCAAAATATTTATACATCAATGATAAGGATGTTCAGCAACATTTGCAAAGAGAAAATGGCTAATCAAACTTCCATTCAAACCAATTTTAACTGCCATGACAGACTGTTCAGGTTTAGGGTCTGACATCCACCAATGTTTTCTAACGATTATCAAATTGAATACTAGAGGTTTTTTATGTCAGTAATTATATTTATAGACTTATTAGAGTGTGAACTATCCAAGAAGTGTAATAATAGAAGTGCAACCTTATACTTTCATTTCATTATCATGATCAATCTGGCATACGGAATACGGCGTTAGCTCATCGGTGTCGACTCGATCACTGAAGTTAAGCAACGCCGGGCCCGGACCATAATTGGATGGGTGACCACCTGGGACTACCATGTGTCGTATACACTACCTAGGCATGCGTGCAGCGATGCTGTGGCGTGGGGCTCAGAGAACCATGTAAATCAGATGGCTCGTCTGACTCATCTAGAGTTGGACGTAAAAGAACTTCAATGGACATAGACGCAGTTTCCATCCAAAACTTTAAAAGAGTCTTGTACCTCTTATAAATTTTACTTGCAGAAGTTCATCAGTTCCTAAAACGCTTTCCAAAGTTTTTCTTTGTTTCCATAGACACCGGAATACACACATAGATTCTGACAAAGTCTATACTGTTTAAATCATAATAGGATGTCATTCCTAGTTAGAACGATCTCGCCCTCCACTATGTTCCAGGTTAGAACGCAGCATGTAACTGAAACGTAAAATACTCACATCATCACAAAAGGTTTAAATGGCTGAAACATTTTTCGGGAGGTGTTTTAAAAATACTCTCACTTGATAAATAACTGATGGAATGTTTCAGAATCAGCTGAGTGGATGCATAATAGGTCACTAAGTTAGGTCAACCCAATAAAAATGTATTTAGAGGGCGTTAATAGGGGTTAAATCGATCGCGCTATCTTACGGTTCAGATATGGAATGCTTGCTAACCCGTAACACGTTGTGGAGGGTGGCGTTTGCTAACTAGTCATTCCATAAACAAGGCTGTTAGTCTGGTTATTTTGGTAAGTGTATTCTGCCATTTCTGGTAAATACTAAATACCAGAATACAATCAATCACCAAAATAAACCAGAATAACAGCCTCATTTATGGAATGAAGATGAACATTGAATGGTTTCCAAATTACAGTATTATTATTTTAGTCATTAAGTTTAGAATCGGTAGACTACCCAGTCCCAGGCTTTGGCCTTTGCGCCAATTGCGGGGAGTTTGCCTTTGCCAGGCTTTGCCCAGCAAACACCAAACATTTGTATAACATTTGTACAACGCAGGCCCAACCTCTTCCAACGTTGTTCCAACATTGTACAAGTCAAATTTTATAGCTTATACAAATGATGTGTTTGCTGGGTGGCTTTACTCAGGCCTAGTTAGAATAGAAGGAAGGAACAATGTCAGTGCATGCAGTGGCTAACGTTAGATGATGATCTAGGTCTAGGCTTAGGGCGGGCTAGGCTTGGATATAAAACATTTTTTATTCTACCGCCAACATCTGAAGTCTGTCCGACAGTGGAGAATGGTCCAAAATGAAAGTCAGCTTTTTGGTATCCAGTTCAAAAATAACGCATGAAACCTATCAAAAATGATATTCACCTGCTCTATGTTCCATTTGGCATTTAAATTATTTATAAAAATTTATGTTATCCAACATATTGCCGCTTTAATCCTCCTTTTTAAGTTTTTGCCGATGGCTTTCAACTGTCACGGCTGCCATTTTAAATGTGATACCTTGAACCATGTAAGCGTCACCATGGCAACGATTCTGAACGGATCATTCTAAAGGCTATCTACCGGTTTATACACACCTGGGTATATACTTCTAAGCCCACCTCTGTGGTAATCTAGCACTGAGGTGGGTATAAACTTATAGGCCCACCTCTGTGCCAATAAAACAGTGATGTGGGTATAAATTTATATTAACACTTCAGGTGGGTATAATCAGATATAATTTTTGGGGCTAAATGAGAAATTTAAAACAATTACAATTTTTTTGGGGGGGAATTAAAGGGTGTATAAGTTTAGGCCCACCTACCATAATGTAAGTGACTGGAGGTGGGCCTAATCCGGTAGTAGTACTACTACCGGATTAGGCCCACCTTCAGTCACTTAGATATGGTAGGTGGGCCTAATCCGGTAGTAGTATATAAAGGAAATATTCTACAATCTTTAAACTGTAATGTTATTGATATGCCTTGGGGGAAAAGACCCCCTGGAGAAAAGGGTTTTCTTTTGGGGCCTGGGAATAAACAGCAAATAAGGGCTTGGATAATTTTTGGGGGTAAATAAAAAATTTAAAACAATTTATAATTGTTTCTCGGGAATTAAATAGTGTATAAATTTAGGCCCACCTACCATATGTAAGTGACTGGAGGTGGGCCTATTCCGGTAGTAGTACTACTACCGGATTAGGCCTACCTTCAGTCACTTAGATATGGTAGGTGGGCCTAATCCGGTAGTAGTATATAAGGGAAATATTCTACGATTTTTAAACTGTAATATTATTGATATGCCTTGGGGGAAAAGACCCCCTGGGGAAAAGGGTTTTCTTTTGGGGCCCGGGAATAAACAGCAAATAGGGGCTTGGATAATTTTTGGGGGTAAATGGGAAATTTATAACAATTTATAAAATAATTCTTGGGAATTAAAGGGTGTATAAGTTTAGGCCCACCTGCCATATCTAAGTGACTGAAGTTGGGTTTAATCCGGTAGTAGGAGTATATAAAGGAAATATTCTACAATTTTTAAACTGCAATGTTATTGATATGCCTTGGGCGAAAAGACCCCTGTGGAAAATGGTTTTTTGGGGGGCCCGGGAATAAATAGCAAATAGGGGCTTGGATACTTTTTGGGGGTTGATGGGAAATTCAAATAGGGGGTCTTTATTTTTTTTCCTTGTGATTTAAAGGGTGTATGAGTTTTGGCCCATTTACGATATGTTAATTATTGATGGTGGGCCTATTCCGGTAGTAGTACTACTACCGGATTAGACCCACCTGCGATATCTAAATGAGTGGATAATTGACAAGTAGTATGTAAAGGGTTATCGTCGACTGAGCAGTTAAAGTACAATGTGGCTGTGAGTGTTTTTACCTAACACAAAATGTTTAGACAATGTCGGATTAATGTTGACAGGCGTTGTGCGACGCGGGGCCAACATTTAATCATTTCTTTATAATAAATGAGACATTACGTTTTACTAAGTGACGCAAATGTTAAATATATGACCGTCATTTAGTTATAATAAATGAGATATTACGTTTTATTAAATGACGGAAATGTTATATAAAAATGACCGTCATTCAGTTATATAATAAATGAGACAATATATTTTACTAAATGACGGAAATGTTATATATATTTGTCCGTCATTTAGTTATAATAAATGAGACATTACATTTTACTAAATGACGGAAATGTTATACAAATATGACAGTCATTTAGTTATAATAAATGAGACATTACGTTCTACTAAATGACGGAAATGTTATATAAATATGACCGTCATTTAGTTATAATAAATGAGACATTACGTTTTACTAAATGACGGGAATGTGAAATATTATAAAACACTATTGATTTAATTGATGTATATCCCTACTAATCTTTCGTTGTCATTACAGAAATTCATCACCCATAAGCAGATAAGGCCAGGGGATAAGGCCATAGTCTTCACCACAGAACATAGGCCTACATAAGTATATTTCTATGGTCTTCACCTGTCAGGAGGGCTTAATACATTGAACCCAGGGTGGGCCTAAACTAGGAGAGGGGTGCTTTTAATTCAGCAAGCACTTGCTGACATGACTCTTGGCCTTGCGCGCTTGACTCTTGCAGTACAAGCTAGGCATATATAACGTTCTTTATGAGCGCCGAGGCCGATATAGCGCTATAAATATGGACGAAAATAAGCCAAAAAAACAACCGACCATTGGGGCTAGTTGCAACTACACTGAACACCCCCGCCGGTTTTCTGACGTGAGCTCATCTAAATGGTGAGCGATAAATTGCGTAGTTAACCACCGGCGCTTATGCCGAGTTATGGCGTTACAGAGGCGAGATTAAAACGGCTGATTAATAAATTAAGTGCACGAGTATTGGCAGTTTTTTTTATAAAAATAAATGCCAAATGGGATTTTTGATACACCAATACCATTTCTGTAATTTATAATGCAATATTGAGTAAATAAGGGGAAAAAAGCTAACTTTCATTTTGGACAATTCCCCACCGCCGGACGGACTTTGTATGTGGTGATCATACTGATAGTCTAGGTCCCTATCGGCATAGTAGTAGTAATAGTATACTAGGATATGTTGCCTTGTAGGCCTATACCATGTATACGGGGTGTCTACCTTGAAATAACCCGCTTCGTAGAGCGTTCCCGGGGGTCCGAAAATGGCAACTTCCCACTCAAACAAGTTGTCGTCATTTATGAGCCTGACACGAAAACCTTCCACTGGCTCTTCCTGGATTTTCTTCATTTCCAACTGTAGTGTTCTAACTGCGCCAGAGAGCGCCATACTTATTCTTGTGTTCTACTCTAATTCTAGAAAACAATATGTAACCTAAATAAGAGAAATGTCGCAGTAGACTTGTCTTTGTGTTTTGGTTCTCTACCTCTTGCTGAATTATGGCTGCTTTTCTTTATGACGTCACAATATCGGACGTAAATCGGTTCTTTCTGGGGAACCACCACCTGCAAAATGTAAACCCGCTATTCACATTTTTATAAGACCGTGCTATTATTTATTTACTTTGACTTGGTCATTGTTTAGAAAGACGTTTCGCACCCTAACTAAATATTCAGAAAGACTTTTTGCCCACTAGTCATAATTTGGAAAAACGGTTCGCACCAATTTTATAATTTGGGAATTAGTTTCGTCCCTTCTGCATATTTGATAAAGACGTTTCGCACCCAATAGGCCTATATAATAGTAGGCTTCAGAGTAGCCTTGTACGTGTCACAACGTAGCTAGCTAGCTTCAGAGTAGGCCTATATAAGTAATTGTATAATAATTTGATTGTATTTTATTGATTTTAGCCACCTTCATTCATTGTGTTATTGATCTGTTCGCCGACCTAAACATCGATCTGATCGCCGACCAGAACATAAATAATTTAATGTAATATTGTAAGTTGCAATGTCTTATAATATGAAATGGACAATGTCCGGAGAGCCCACGACCAAATCAATTAGGGCATCATTCAATTACTAGGGTGGGCTAGAGTTTTTAAATTCAACAAATTATTGTAACATACTTTAATTTTGCGAGTATGAATATTCATGCAAACCGATTTTTGTCCAATTCGCGGTCTTTTACATTCGAGGGAAAATATTTTTTGAAGTTGAAATTATGGGCCTTGAGACAATAATTTGTTATCTCACAGTAACGACTGTCGTCACCCTTCCCGTCTAGTAATCACTATGACGCAGCATTGTAGGTACACATAACGGTATGATCACCAATTAACTGGATGGGGATGACCGACCATTGAAGCTATCCCCTTGATACAGCGCGGCTCATTAGCCCTATGAATCCAACAAGTTATCATTTAATTTATAATTATCCTGCTGCTGATTTGCTACATGTGTCGTTTCAGTGACATATGTCTATACATTTTTGGCTTTAATTTTTTTAAAGCACATCGTACGTATCTGTTTAATTGGGGGATGTTAAAAAAATTATATGTGCACATATTTGTGAAAACAGCCTGTTAAAATTTTTTGTCATACTAAAAATATATTTGACACTTGTCACAGGGTCATTGTCATTCAGTGATTCAAATCTCAATCCTAGGACTTAAACTTTCACAAGTTAGTTTGATAATCACACGATTAGATTACATAACCACTGTCGGCTTTACAGCGGCAGTCACACCCTTTAAAACCCAGTCCCAAAGTTCACGAAATACTAGTAGTGAACAATATTTGGCAGGAATATAAATTTGCGCACACGGTCCTTGCGTGAAATGTACAAGAATTAATTCCACGCCAAATAAAAGCTTATTACAGTATGTAGGCCTATTTCACTTCCGTCTGCAATAAGCCTATTTTATTTATTCCATACTCTGCCTCAAGCAAAATATCTATTTCGCTTTCATGAAAAAAATTCCTGTCTGCAAAGTTGATCTCGTCTCTATCTCAATTATTGATGAAGATTTCATATCGGCTATTTTTAATTTTGCATGGTACCGGGTAGGCCTAATGATTTCAAGAATGTTCTCATGTGTTTGATTATATTCTTTGATACCGAAACACGTGCTTTGGTCAAAAAATCAAGTAGGCCTATAGATCAATCTAAATGTTGATGAAGCTATAATAACTTCATTAATGATTTATTGGCAGTCATTTTTAATTTTGCACGATAATGATATCAACTAAAGTTTTGGTGTTTTATTGTATTTCTTAATACCGAAAACATATGGTTTGTTGAAAAAAATGAAGTGTCTATTGTTGTGAGGGTCGGAATAATTGGTAATGATTATTTATTATTAGAGTATTAATTAGTCTCTATAACTAGTCTTTAGGGGACAGGGGGTTGAGTTTGACAGGTAGGTCACGTGCTGCCAGGTAGGTCACGTGCCGCGGCCGCATCAGCGCACTCGGAGACCCTTGGAGACGACTAGCACATATATAAGCTTAGTAATAATATAAGTAGCCTTGTTATAATTTTCACTACGTAACTCTATTCACTAGTCAGTTATGGTGTAAGGATTGGTGTTAGACTACTAGGTATAGTTTATACTCATTCCCTGGTATTTATGCGAGTAAAGCAATGCTATTAATTTAATGAATACTGAGTCTTAAGTGAGTAAAACTAAGTTAAAGAGTGGCTGCTGACGTAAGCGGGGAGGTCGCGTGCCGTTCAAAGACCATCAGATTGCTAGAAATGCTTCGTTCTTATAGATAACCACTCTATCCTAATGAACTCTATATAATAATGTAAAGCGAGTAAATTATATGTCCGTCTTCAGTATAAAATACTGTATGCGAATCTATTATTATTAATGTAAATTTAGTTAAGAAAATGTCACAGTAAAATGTTGCTCAAACGCCTAAAAAGGCCTAAAGGGTTTGTATAACAGTGTGTCGTGTTTGGGGATCAGAAAGCCTGCGCGAACTAAGTGTAGGCTTTTTGTACTTGCTGTGACAAAAGTGAATTGTCGCTAGCGTACACTGAGGGATGAATGAGATGGTGAAGGTGTACACTAATTTTGAACCCTTATTGCTGGCCAGCTTGCTGTTTCAGATCGAGGCGGGAGCACATGGTAGACGGCCTATAAAGGAAAGCGCGCATGGCTCGACAGACAAGAAGTGACCTAACACCGAGAGACACGGGTGGACCCAGAACGTACGTGGCAGTGAGTCGGAGGTAACGCTAGCGCCGTGGCATTCCCTTCTTCTGCCCGGAAAGTTGAACCTGCCTGCACGGTGATGGAGAGTTTCTTGTCCTCAGCCAGGGGGAATCAGGAGATTGTATAGTGACTTTGGGTTCGAGTCCTGAGGTGGAGCTAACTTCAGCTTCCGTTGTCTGTCTCTGTGAGATGGATACGTCGTCTGTCTGATTGTGTTATTTAAAAGTCAAGAGTGTAAGCTCTTTCCTCTCTGAGATAGAGAATATCAAGGCGCCATAGTGTTAACCCTACAGACGCTAGGAACTGGGCTAGGATTAGCTCATAATGGATTATCGTACGAGACAAGCCGAGAAGGATTCGCCAGCTGACCAGTGCAAATATAGGTATAGTGTACCCCAGACCCATCCGAACAATATATTAATCCCTGTGATGATATTGTGCCCGCATATGCGGAAGTGACTGCACAACAGCCTAACTTTGCTTATGATTTAATGATAGACTTTAATTTGGGGCAGTAGGTGTTCCGGCCATTACACTTAAATTTTCTAAATGTACGTGGGTGTGACTCGGTGATCCCGTCTGGGTTACCGTGGACTTTAATTTGATAGAGTCACAGCCCTCCTAAGACCTCACTGACAGATTACCACCCTGTACCATCCTGTGTGATTTATTACTGTATTCTATGTTTTGACATTAAATCTGTATGTCGATTTATTCTCTGGGGTTGACTTGTTTATTTTGCATGCTCTTGCTATATTATTTGAACGATACACGGACAGCTTGGTTTCTTGACAGAATTCGGTAGTTTGTTAATTAATAACTTTTTTGAGATCAGTTCGAGGTGAGTGGTGTTTCACGTGTTTCTGAGCCAGTCCCGACCAACCGATATTTCACTATTGTGACGTCGTGCCTCGTGCCACCTTCAATGCTGGTGCTGTCAGAGTCCAGGTGAGTTTATTTGGATTCTGACGGGATTGTGTTGAAGGGCCACGGGACCACAACACTATCTCAAATATTGAGAAAGATATTTTTAAAAATCCTCAAGGTGAGAATCTGGTATCCGCCTATATATATCATTATAGGCATGCTAGAGATGCATGATCAAAAGAGAGAAATTATCAACCACAACAAGGTTACCTTAGATATACCCTACAGTTGGCTATCAATGCAGTGTAGATCTATCACTGTAGCTAGGGGGCTATAACGGTGAAAATATTTTGTATTTGCAAACTAATAATTATTGGATCTACCTTAATAAAATGTGTGGCATATCTTGTTAGTTGGCCTAGATTATAATGTACTTTCTGTTAAGAGAATAGTTTAAACTAACCTACTTTATAATATAGTTCATGGTAGGCTACATGAATATTTGAATTTATGGATAACTATAGGATTAGTCTTGATGTTTTTATAGGTCAAAGTTCAGTACACAATATTCTACCTGGTGTAGACTATACAGGGGCGTGCACAGGGGGTCAAAGGGGTCCTTAATCTGCAGATTTTTAACTTGCAGAGATTTTTTGGGGATTTTTCCAGAACCCCCAAATTTTCGAAATTTTACCTTTTAAAATTATGAGGATTGTAGGTCACAAAATATCATATAAAAATGCTAGAACAAATGCTAAAATACTATTCTAAGCTTTGAGATTGTAGTATTTGGTAATTCGAACCGTGTGGAAAATTTTTCCACAGAAGTTGAAAAACACACAAAAGTATCCAAAAAGTCACAATAGCACAACTGTCAAGTCGTAAATTCAGAGTGGATATATAACATGTATAACGATTAAAGTCTGCCTATTATGAGAAAATTTTGTTCTTGTGACGATAGGCTGGGTTCTTGTAGATAATTCGACTTAATTTTGAAAATTACTTGTTGTAATTGTGACTGACAGTAAGTCTATAAAGACACCATAGTAAACATTTAATGACGAATGTTTTCCGTGATGAGCATCATTTCTTTTTTTGGGGGGGGGATTGTTAGTTGGCACACTAGCAAACTGCCCTCACCAAACTCCGATATATAATATTTCAATCCGCTGTCTTGGCAACGGCGCGAGTGAATATCTCCCTTAACTCGTTCTTCTGTTCATTCTCTCTTTATTATTGTCTAGACATTAAACCGAGCACACAGTCCCAAGTGGAGCGTGACGACCTCTCGCCATGCAGCTCTGGCCCTGTAGTTTAGACGGAACGTCCGCCAAGCTCAGTGCCTGTGTTGTAAGTGAGTGCAGTCTGTCGGTTGACGGTGAAGCTTATCAGAGCGAAACTACCCGAGAAACGGCCACTCGTCAGTGGTCGTAAGCCCGAGTAGTCCCGAGACGGGTGAGATGCTGATCCCACATAACCATGGGAAATCCCCAGTTTTACAGACGTTACAGATTTACAGACGTCAGTGATTTACAGCTTTCAGTATTAATGACATTCCAGCTCCAAAGAATCAGCACCAACTTAAATTAATATCATCAGAACTTTCGCCCAGCATCATTTTCAATAATATTTCATCTGATATTTCAGAATTAAAGCAGTGATTTTAATATTTAATAGTATCTACCTGCACAGTACTCAGTAGCCTACTAGGCTTGACGAACTTTAATGAATAATCATTCTGCATATTTTTCAAAATAAAAGTAAACAACCAGCAGTCCGATATTGGTGAATTTTTTATATTTTCATTTTTGGTCGAATTATTTTTCTTGATTTAAATTTCTACTGATTTTTACGATATGCGCATGTGTCTGCCTTTTCTTCGCATGCTCGGAGACGACACAAACATATGCGTGTGTACTTTTATAATATAACTGTTTAGCCACCGCAAGTGGGCGACACTTGCTCGTGTCGCGCCGGTCACGTAGCCGGTCATGTCATTTACGTGAGACTTCGTGGGACGACTCGTTTTACGTTGCACTTCACCCCGAAACATGTCTATTGCGACACATCGCAATTATACATTCAATTTAAATCCTATAGTAAGGCACGGTTGCAGTATAGATGCACTGCGGACACCGTCGACCAGCGCGCCCGAAACAGGTAGGCCTACCCCACGCATAGCGTATAATGCAACCCCTGCTACGGCTGATTACACGGTATGACGCCAGCTGTGATCGCTCACAACAAAGGCTCACAGGGCCAGAGCACGATCACTAGCAATGTTTATTCCTCACGCTAACGAGGATTTTGGGATATTTTGCATTATAACGCTACCGATAAAAAAACTACCCACGAACGACATTTGCTACAGTATAAATATACTGCTTTTTAATGATCACGCACTGCGGCTTAAAATCTTTACCATATTTTAGCAGGTGTTGGACGACATATCCAAACACCTGCTCGATTCGTGCGACTGGTTCTCGCTATTATAGCGCCAAACAATACGACGGCGGTACCAATCATACGCATCGCACTACTATCATATTGTATCACATGCAATGTACTAAATGTACCCTTTTAATATGTAATTTAGGTAGTAATTTTGCAAAGCAATTTACGTAAACGATTTGATAATTATTAAAATGATGTGTACTGATTGTATTAATTAACATTAAATAGGGTTGGACGACACATGTCGAGCAGCAGCATAATTTCAGAACATTGGTGTTAAGAGGATGGGAAACAAAGGACATTAAATATTTTTATGCTGCGCACATCGGGAAAAGCTCTTAAAATTTTTTATGTTGCGCACGTGATGTTTTCGCCACTCATCCACCCTGTATTTTTCGCACTCAGCTATTTGTAATAATGTTGTTTTTGGTGCTCTACTCGGATGGGCCCGACGAAACCTCCGCTTTACCCACAAGTTGGTTTGTGTTCATACGTTCTCACTAACCCGGGGGTAATGTGGGGATAGCTACCGGTTTCGGCCGGGTTCGGCATCTGACAAGAGGCCGCCCCCTGACGGACACCGCCGACGCTAAATCACGCCATCTGTCCCACTCGACTCACACTCGATCTACTCAGGGAGCAGGGCGGACCTGCCGTCTCCCTGCTCCCCGCTGAGCCAGCCATGCGGCCCGAGCCGTTGCGTTCATCTGACATCATCTGTTCCATCTGATTAGTGCACAGCGAAGTTAAACTATAATAAAGAAACAAGGAGTCAAACAAAGAAGTTATATTTACTTATTCCCCGTCGCCCAGACGGTAGAGTTAATGGAAAGATAGAGGACCGAAGTTCTTTTATATTGCCATAAGAGTTCATGCAGACACAAGCACTCGACGCCACAGCAGGCAGCTGCCCGACTGGTGAAGATGCTAATGAGCTGATGTGACACACAGACCACGCATATCGCACACAACCATACAACCTACACCGATGGGCACTACACTACACGAGCTAACACGCATCGCTGCGAGCGACCGATTTTGACTTCACAGCAAATGCTCCTCAAAGTGAATATAAAAAAAATGTGTATTTATTTAAGGAGGCGTTCGCAGTCGAATTGCATACTATGCAGTCTTTGAATACTACTGTCAGTCAAATATTCAATTTCAAGAAATTATCTTTTAAAAAATTTGGGTCGAACTAGACCAACGTTTTGAGAAGGATTGTTTTTCTTCTGAATGCAAACGAATTTGAACAATTTACGTTCAGTATATATGACTTGTAGTTGACAGCCGTGTTATTTAGACCATGGCATGTATACCACTGTCGTTTTTTACTTCTGCGTAAGATACTTCCGCGCAGGTCGAATTATTTACTATATGTTTCCCTCTAGCTTACAATAGTATCATAGCAATTATTCTGGAATTTGTACATGATATCATATGACCTAAAATCCTCACAAATTCGATGTGTTATATGTCAAATAACAGTTAAATGTGATAGCATGTCTCCTACATCAACAGTGCAACCACTCAACTGAACTTATACGCTACTCAGCAACCCCAACAGTTTCCACGACCTTGCTTCAGGTATTTCACAATACACAACTTCACCATATTTCAAAGAACTTTTTCAACTTTTAGCTGTGCACATAGTGTCTCGGATAGGGCGTAATTTTTAAAATTTACTGCTATAGTTAATATGCATACCATTTCAGACACGCTTGAGTAATGCACAGTAGCCGATAGGCCTGCAGACTCAAGTGCATAATTTTTTTAATAATTTTCAAATACAAAGTTTCAAAATAGCAGCCGGAGCCGACAGTGAAGGTTTCGTTTCAACACCTCTAGACAACCAAGGGGCTCGACCTAAAGACTCTTATTTTCCTCTCAGCAAAGACAATGCGTCTGAATTGAAAGATACAGAGGCCGAATACAAGAGAGTCAAATCAGGCTTTTCACGAATCACTCGAAATAACAGACAACAGAAAGATTTTTCAAGGAGCGAATCCTCCAGAAGTCCGTCTCCAGGGCAACGTCAATCACTCCGACGTTCGCATAACCTTCAGCAATTTAAGATAGCGACATTTTACCCTACAGATGTTGAGTTGTGGTTTAACCAGATCGAAACTCAATTTGATCTGCACGATATTACAGATGATGACAAAAGATACAGATTGATCTGTGCTGCCCTTTTAGGCGAAGTAGCATCCGACGTCAGAGATGTTTTTCTGCAACCGTTTCTCACGGCAAGTATAGAAATCTCAAAGGGATCTTGATTGAGCGCAGAGGGTTGACCACACCTGAACGGGTCAACAAAGTGAAGCTGGGGTCAGACATTCCGTCTTGGTTCCTAAGACGACTTAAAAAGACAGCTGGATTCGGAACATCGGCAGTAGTCGGGAAGGCCGTGATCCGCCAGACCTTTATTCAACAAATGCCAATGTCAATCAGAGCCCATTTGGCAACTCAACCTGATAGTGTGTCTCTCGAAAGTTTAGCTGTTTTGGCCGACCATGTTTTGGCATCAGAGAACGACGTGGTAGAAAGTAAACACGGGGTTGCCGAGATTCAAGTGAGTGAAAGTGCTAAACTCTTGGGCTTTTAGAAGATCTTTCTCGCCGGCTGAAGAAACTTGAGACATTTGCAGCAAAGAAGAAACATTACGAACATGAGCAACCAGCTGGAAGTCGTGAAAACAAACGTCCTATACCACACATACAGGATAATACACAGCACCTTGCTGGGGCTAAAGTTTTCTCGAAGATATTACGTATTACGTATTACCAAATTTCAGTCGAGCCGTCTGACATTCATAAGACAGCAGTCACGACACCTTTTAGCCTTTTCAATTTTACTCAGAAATCAATTGGTTTAAGAAATTCGGGTCAGATTTATTGACCACGTAACACGCAGTATCGATTTCGCCTATTAATGTTCAGATAAGTATATACGTTTTATATTGCTTCATTATATATACTTGATCGTCTTAACCCTGTTAACTAAGTGAAATATATCTATTCCATGTTTGTATAATATAATTGATTGTATGCAACTGTTAAGATTTAAATATAATTAAATAATAATTTATTGATGTAAAAATAACATATATGATTGGTAGGTATAGTATAATTATATGTGTAATTTTTTAAAACAGATTTTTTTTTTGTTATATAACAATTTATATAGCTATGTATACTTTATTATGCGTTTTTGTATGCTTACGTTGGTATATGAGGGCCCCACGGCAGATGAGCTTCGCTCAGTGGTTTTGATATATATATATAAAAATGTAAATTTTTTTTGAGCAATTTGTATGTATACATGTATATTTTTATCTGTACCCTCAGTAAATAAAGTCTTTACTATTATTATATTATTATTATTTGGACGACTTGCTCGTGACAAGCCCCGATCATAAAACGCATAAGAAACATTTGCAAATTCTATTTACTCGCCCCGCCGAATACAGGATAATAATCGGTCCCGAGAAATGTCAGTTCGGAACCAAGGAACTGAGTTTTCTAGGTCACCATGTTTGCCCAGAAGGCATTTCCCCTTTATCTACCGCTGTCGACGCGATTGTAATTTTCGTAAAACCCGAGAAGCAACGAGCATTGCGCAGATATCTAGGAATGGTGACTTACTACCATATATAGGTTCATACAATATTGCACGGTCAAATTGACGCCGTTAAACACCTTACTGACAGAAGCTAATGAAGGACACACGAAATTTTTACCTAAATCAAATTTCGACCTTAATTGGACTGAAAAGTGCAAATTCAATTTTTATTGAGTCTAAGCAAATGCTTGCTGACGCAACCCTGCTGGTGCACCCGGACCTTTCGGCACCTTTGAATATTACGTGTGACGTTAGTGATTTCGCCGTCGGAGAAGTTTGCAACAGTGCGTGGATAATATTTGGCAACCGTTGTCATTTTTCAGTAAAACATTCCCTCCCTGTAGAGACACGTTACAGTGCTTTTGGCCGTGAACTTTTGGCAGTTTACGCCACGATCCGACACTTTCGACATAACTTAGAAGACTGCAACGTTTTTGTCAATACTGTGAAGCGCACCCCAGTATCTGGATTGATGTAGTGTGTGATACCTCAGGATGCCTATCTATTCCCACGTGTCCCTAGGGACGCTTGTAGCGTGGGTACGCGCGGATTTGGCGCGTTAGTGTATGAGTTAAGCTCACATTGAGCAGACGTGTTCTCAAGCTCTCAATAAATCCAATACAACATCATGTTTTATTATCAATTGTGTTCCGGAATTCACCATTAAATCGGACTGTTTTCATTGGAGGTTCTACAGAGACACAGTTAACCTACCTAAGTCGGATAAAACATTTCTAGGATACATAACATCAGTTTGAGTCCACGCTACTCCACTCACAATCAGCTACATGATTACATCAGCCTGTAGCCATTCCAGTAGTGTGCCAACTTCATCGGCAGTGACTATAACCAACAGTAGCCTATTTAGGACAATATTCTACATTGATATTTCAAACAGATATGAAAATAATAATTATCAACAAATCATAGTTAGAAGCCTTATAACAATCTCTATACATCTATCGTCAAAAAGACTAAAAACAGTTACTTTCACGAAAACGGCATGGCTTCATCAAACACATTTCATTATTCATCAGACAGAGCTAGATCCAGATCCTGGCGAGATGATGAAGATGACGAAATAGAAAGGCTTGGCGCAGAGATGAGCCAGCTATGCGAGAAAAAAGGAGCAGGGACAAAGATGGCTTCCCTACCTTGCCACAATCAAGAAGACCGATTCTGCCGCCATATGTAAATAACCCAGCCTTCTCCCCGATCTCAGGCCAATCAGAACATCCACAAGAGAGGCTTGACATGCATAATGCGCATGGAATGCTGCGCAGCACACAGCGCTCAACAACCGCTGCCACAGACTGCATGTACGTGGATAAACCATCACCTCTGTACAACACTACAGATGCTGCTGCTGATGCTGCCCCGTGCCGCATACACACACACAAGCAGCGCAGTACCTGCCTACCATGCTCCCTACTCCACACACCAGTCACAAACCCACGTGAAACAGACCCAACCCACACAGAAACATCAGGGAGATAACTTTGTGGGTTTCCATAATTATCACAAAAACTAGAATAGTAGACAGTTTAGAGGTGGCGAAATGATGGGTTAAAATTTACCACCAACATTTAACCCTCATTTTATAAAACAAACACCGTACGCCTTCAGTGAGAACGGGGAAGAAACAACACGTGCCATACCAACGCTCAATAGTATACAAGCACGCCCACAACAACAACAACAACATGCGCCACAACCACAGCAACGCTTCGATAAGAAGAAACATTCTCGACGTGGTAATTGCCACTGACGGGTTAGTCTTAAACATGTCATTCAAAGTGACAGTGATTGTGATTCAGCTCCTCCATGAGCCGTTGCTGAAATCACGTCGCGAACACAAAGTGAGACCAAACCAAAAAAAAATTGGCAAACACTTTGTTAATACTGCTAATGTGTGGGATTAGATGAGCAGAATTTCCCACACTTTTATATCTTAACCTGAGAGAAACATTTGTTGATTCCACTCATTTATTTCTTTATATATGATCATTAAGGTCATTTATCATCCTACTCAAGACATTTCACACTGTAACCTCACTTATAGCTTGCTGATAAATAGAGCTGGAGTTAATCTTATTTTCATGGACTTTAATTGCATTATATTTATATACATCCTATAACGTTAATCTGTGGTCAATCTATTGCACATCTACATTAATTAACAGTTGGTATGTAGCATTGGTCCACCTCTAGCAGTCTTTCAGTCAGCAGCAATTCACCATTAAATCGGACTGTTTTCAACTGAAAAGTCTTTATCCTATGTGATGACCTCAACAATCGAACGACCATCACTCTGCAAAACTAGGCATTCGGCTTATATCGCAGAATTCACAACCGATATCAGATATGTGAAAGGTGAAACAAATTTTGTAGCCGACGCTCTGTCGGCAGTGCTTCAGCAATCAATTATTGATAATTGAGCGAAGATCAGGGGCCCATCCCACAAAGAATCTTAAAATTGAGATAGTCTTAACTTTCTCTTATTTGCATTAGAAAAGTTAAGATGATCTTAACTTTTCAGGCCCTGGACACTGAATTCACACGATTGCGCCATTCGATGTCTTCTACGTTGGATTTTCAACTACTTAAATCATTCGACAATAATTTGATATGGTGCGACGTGTCGACGGGACACGCTAGACCGTACATCGCAGCCAAATTTCAAAAACAAGTTTTTACGAGCCTTCCCGGACTGGGACACCCATCGCATAAGCTACTAAGCCCCTTATTAATACCAGATTTGTTTGGCACGGCATGTAGATAGAAGTTGAAAACTGGTGCCGTTCTTGCAAAGGTTGCCAGACCGCCAAGATTTCTTGACATAATAAGCCGTTTTTTTTAAAGTTTACTGAACCGAATGAGAGATTCGACCACGTCCACATCGACGTAGTCGGCCCTTTACCGTACTCTGACGGTTTTAAATATTTACTGACCTGCATCGATCGTTTCACGCGTTGGCCGGAAGCCATACCGCTAGTAGATATTAAAGCCGAAACGGTCGCCGATGCTTTCTTCAGCGGGTGGATAGCTCATTTTGGAACTCCAATCACTATCACCACGGATAGAGGCGCTCAGTTCGAATCCATTTTATGGGATAATTTGTGCAATCAATTTGGTATAGTCAAAAACCACACAACGAGCTACCAACCCCAGTCGAACGGCATGGTCGAACATTTTCACCGGCAGCTTAAGGCAGTCATTATGGCACACAAATTACCGAATCCATGGACTATTATGTTACCCGCAGTATTACTCGGAGTTCGTTCCGCCGTTAAAGAATTATTGGGCAGATCAGCTGCCGAAATAATTTATGGCATGACACTTAGATCGCCAGGCGAATTCACAGAACAGTACACTGTCGACACACATACAGACATAGACAATTATTCGGATAAGCTACGGGTAGCCATGATACGTCTCCGACTGTGCTCACTGCGCAACACACCACAAAAAAAGACATTTACCAATATAAGGAACTCGAAACATGCTCGCAGGTATTTTTGCGAAGAATCGTAATTGCACCACCTCTGACTGACACCACGATGGTCCTTACAAGATCAATAAAATCCTAATGAAAGGCAAGGTGGAGATGGTCACCATTGATCAGGTTAAGCCTGCGCACTTCGAGCGCGAGCCTGAATCAGGTAAAATGACACAGCGTCAAACAAAACGGAAATCTATGATACCAAATCCTGTTACGATCGCTCGCGGACCCCGATGAAACCGAGTACGATTCAGTAGCACGTTCACTCCACAGTCTGATACCACTAGAGCACATTTGGCTAGACCACCGACACCTTATAAAGCGCCACAATCTAAAACCCCTATTGTTTCTCGCGCTGACGGGAACAGTAGTGGTTTGTGAACGTACTCACGTGTACCTCTACACTTAAGGAGTAGCACCCTCGATCAAAACAAAACGAATGTTAGCAGCAGTAATAATACTGCTGACAGCGATAAAGTTAAATCAGATAATACTGTGAAACATACAAGAGTGGGACGCAAAATCCATACTCCAGCTAATTCTTACAGATGGTCCAAGATGTAGTGGCGTGTAACAACATCCACGGCAAGGCCAACTGCCTGTATTGTAATAATCATAATTTGTAAATATAAATTTCGCCAGGCCTGGCATAATTAACTTATGTGTAATGTAAGTTAGTTAAAGGGACTGGCCCAGGCTAAAATCATCAAAAAATCGGTGATTTTATTTCGGGTTCTTAATATGACCATATGATGTAAACATGTACATAGACTAGAACTGCAAATTTTTATAATTTTTGTGCCGCGCATTCATCAGTTAGACTAGATATAGAGACGAAATTCCCGCATTTCCTATTTTTGACATGGTTGTCAATAATTAGAAATCAGGAATTTCGTCTCTATATCTAGCCTAACTGGTGAATGCGCAGCACAAAAATTATAAAAATTTGCAGTTCTAGTCTATGTACATGTTTACATCATATGGTCATATCAAGAACCCGAAATAAAATCACAGATTTTTTGATGATTTTAGCGTGGGCCAGTCCCTTTAAGTTATCTTAAACGGTAATTCACTAAATTGATCTTGGATGTATTAATTAAACTATGATAGGGTCGGATGACACACGCCGAGTAGCAGCACGATATAGCAGAACATTGGTTAAGAGGATGGGAAATAATTGGACATTAACAATTTTATATGCTGCACAGGTGATGTTTGCCACCCACCCACCCTGTATTTTTTCACCCAGCTAATTCAAATGTTGTTAAATTGTTTTGTATACCAGTTGGTGGATGGTGCACTGCTCGGATGGGCCCAATGAAGCCTGCGCTTTACCCACAAGTCTAGTTTGTAATTATACATTATCACTTAGCACGGGGGTAGGCTAATGTGGGGATCAGCAACCGGTTTCCTTTCGGCCAGTGAGGCCAAACGAGATTGTGTAGCTAACAAGCTATATAGCCAACATGGCGGCTGGACAATCATACTTACCGACAGTAACACAGATAATAGAAACAGGTCTGTTGTTTCCAGGCTCTGTTTTTTTTTCATAGAGAAGTTCTACCACCCCAGCAAACACGACATATCGACCCAATGTCGAACCAATGTTGGTCCACTGTCTACGCCTTTGGCCCAACATTGGTCCAGCACTGGATCAATGTGTTGTGTTTGCTGGGACCCTTGCGATTTGCTTCTGGAGAGATATGTGGTGAAGGTAGGCCTATCTAAGGGTCACTGAAAAATGCTTTATATAAGCTGATTGGCTGAAAACAACAGACATTATCAGCAGCAGACCAGTTCCCAGACCTATCAACCTAGGTTATGCTACATGTAATCACAGACATTGTTAATTTTTCACTTTTTACTGGCATGTTTCCAGATCAGATGAAGTATGCTTCTGTGAAACCATTTAAGAAGTCAGGTCTTGATCGTAATGTACTGAAATTTTTTAGACCAATATCTAACCTCACCTACTTGTCTAATCTCATCAAAAAAGTTGTGGCTACGTGATTATCAAATTACATGGATGGAAACAATCTCTCCGAGCCTATTCAATCTGCTTATAGATCAGGACACAGCACGGAAACGGCGTTTTTGTGTGCAATATAACATACTAAGGGCAATAGATAACCAAAAGGCAGTGGCATTGGCTTTGCTCGATCTAAGCGCTGCCTTTGACACCATTTACCATAACATACTTCTGGATCGTCTCCAAAAAAGACTTGGTGTAAATGGTGTTGTACTCAAATGGTTTAAGTCGTATGTGAGAGACAGAAAGCAATGTATTTATATTAATAGCATTCAATCACCACCTGTTGAAGTCAAGTATGGGGTACCCTAGGGCTATGTACTGGGCCCCAAACTGTTCACCATATATACCTCACCAATTGCTGACATCGCTTGTCTCTATGGCTTGAACATAAATTTGTATGCCGATGACACTCAAATTTACATTGTTTTTAAGACAACTTCGAGCACTGGTAAACAGGTCGCTATAGAAACCATCAAACCATGTATTTCAGAAATCAGATCATGGATGCTGCTCAATAAACTTGAACTGAATGATGGCAAAACTGAATTTTTACTCATTTCTACTCCGCATTTGCAAAAGTTACTAACCACACAATGCATCAGCTTTGGGACTACGGATGTCCAACTAGCCTAAGTGCACGGAATCTTGGAGTTATGTTTGATGAGCACATGAACTTGGAGAGCCACGTTAAAAATTTGTGATGCTCTGGTTTCAAACATCTCAAGTGGATAAGTGAAATAAGCAAGTATATCACAGCTGATGCAGCTGCAAGAGTTATCACACGTACCCGAAAATTTGATTCTATCATGCCTTTTCTTAAAGAATTGCACTGGCTGCCTGTGCATAAGCGAATTATTTTTAAACTTTTAGTTCTGACGTATCGCTCCATACGAGGTACTTCACCTCAATATCTGTCATCTCTACTGCACAGTCATCAACCATCACGGACTCTGCGCTCGGCTGCTTCCCAAGCATTGTTAACTGTAGATAGGACCAGATTAGACACGTATGGAAGTCGTGCATTCTCGGTGGCTGGTCCGGCCTTGTGTAATGAATTGCCGCATGCTATCAAGTGTGCTGAAACGTTATCATCGTTCAAGTCACAATTGAAAAAACATCCCTTCTGCCAAGCTTTTAATGTTGGGCTTTAAACTATGACAAAACATACACACACACATGTGTTTCTTATTTTTGTTAATTCAACATAATTATAATATTATCTTTTTAGCTAGTGAGGTAAATATATATTAAATATCACTGTTACGCGCTCATGAACGTCCTGTGGCCGGATTTGGGCTTTTTATAGATACAAGATATTTATTTCTCCAAACCGTATGTACAGTACAGAGTGCCGAACAAATAGCAAACAATAGTTACAAATAAAAAATCTAATGAGTACACATATCAAGTCCGAATTTAATAAATTTAGCTAAATTAACAAGCGTAATTTTATTCTTTATATTAAGTATGCATCCGAAATTGATAACATTTGGTCTCTTATAAATATTTGAGGGTAAAAACTTATTTCCTAATTCTTTTAAGGCAGGACATTCCAAACAAAAGTGGAATTCGTCCCCCAGCTGACCACTATTACACATTTTACATACCCTTTCATTCCCTGGAATCCTTGTACAACGACCTGTTTCTATGGGTAATTTATGGTTTACAGTGCGGAATTTACATACAATATATTTCAGTGCATCAGGCAAATCTATTAAATAGTTTTCAAACATAAAATCGGACTTAAACAATCTATAATTATAACATTTTACACCTATATCACAATCACTTCTCCATTTCTGTATATACTGGTCTAGTAGTCTCTGTTTTATATTTACATTTAACCAGGTACTTTCACTCATCTCTTGTATGATCCATATATTACAAAACCCAGTATCATTTAAAAGTTTTTCTATATACAAAAACCAATTTGAAGAAAAGTGTCCTTCATGGTGAAGATGATACAAAAATTTATACAATTTACAATTTAATTTAGAACTAAAAGGATCCTCCAGTTTATTCCAGTACATCAGCATTCGAATTTTCATTCCAAAATCATCGGACCTCTGCCCAATTCTCCATACAGGTTGGGGTTGAGGTTTTTAGATGTCGAACATATTTACAATAACGTATATACAACTTTTTCATCACATCAATATTTTCATTCCCCCATGCTTCACATCCGTATAGCAATATTGGGGTTACCATACTATCAAATAAAGTTAATTGTAGGCCTATGGCTATTGGCAAGTTTAAAACTCTTGATCTTTTTAAAATAGAAAAACATTGCTCTCTGCGCACGAGTAGTTATATCTTTCATACATTCCACATTTTTTTCCATTGAAACTAAAAACAATACCGAGATATTTAAAGTTCTGGACAATTTCCACTTTTTTATTTGCGTAATAAAAAGTGCTTCTATTTTTAAATTGCGCTTAGAAAATATCATAATTTTGTTTTGTTTTCGTTAACAGTTAATTGCAACTTTTAAGCATTAAACTTCTTATTCTTGGCACGTTTTTGTAATACGCTATTTCTCCCTGAGCATTTAGTTTTTTATAAATGCTATATTATTATTATATTTGGGCTATTTTTCAACGGAACTTTAAACTTATTATTCTTGGCACGTTTTTGTAAGACGCTATTTCCCCCTGAGTTTTTGAAATTTTGACACAACATTCCCAGAGTAGTCAGGAGGGGTGCTATGACTTTTCTAAGACATCCATCGTGTTCTTCCGGATTAATCCGGGATTTTCTGGATCACTATACTTTTAAATGGCAAAAGGCAGTTTCTGCTTACTTGTAAAGTGAGCAGATACCGCACTATGCTGCTCTTCAAATGCAAAATGCAGTATCTGCTTACTATTAAAGTGAGCAGATACTGCCTTTTGGCTTGCACTGCAGTAGGCCTATAACTGGGTCCAATGTTGGTTCAATTGTGAACATGTCGGCTGATGCTCGATTCATTGCCAGGCTGGTGAACAGGGTGCCCCTATGTCCCTAGCGACTCCACCCGTTAGTCTCTAGGTTCGATAATAAAAGTACATTTATCCAATGTTTCAATTCCGGACCAGCGTTACAGACAGTAACTTTGTCCAGTATTAAACGAATATTGTGTATTTGGTATGGATATTGATACAACATTAAATCAGCAGAGAGACAAGTCAATGTGTGTACCGTGCACCCTGAATGCGATTCCATTTGATAAACAAATATATATCTATTTAAAACTGCAAAAACTCAGTGGGGACTTCTGAAATTTGAAGTCTAAAGTCCGAAGTCTGAAATTACAGTTCAAAATGGCTGCCAAAAACTCATAAGCGGAATTCCAATCAATCTGTCATAATAAAAAAACCCAACCAAATTCAAAATGGCCACCACAAAAACTCACTAAACCTAGCCCAAATATTATTGTTACTTGAAAAGTCACAATTCATGTCTAGTTATTATTATTATTATTATATGTGCATGCAGATGTCAGAAGTATTAATGCAGATTCTTATGAAAAAATGAAGCATTCCGTTTTTTGCAATAAACACAAAATTTCAGACACAAACTTTTTGACATATCTATGTCTAACTTTGTCTACAATAGATTTACACTGGGTTCTATATAATTTTTAATATTCTTCTGGTTGGTTTTTGGCTACGATATGTAAATCAAGAGTATAGATAAAAAAATATTAGCCCAGTGTCTGAAATGCAAGTATTTCACGACATTGTCAATACTTCCGGTTATGAAAATGGCCTCCACGCTGAGCAACGATGAAGAACAGGTATAAATATTGAATTATTGTCCTTGCATTCAACATTTCAGGGTAATTTTTAATTCTAACGATTTCTAAACTAGCTCATGAAATAAATGCCTTATAGACATTCTTATTTTCCGATTGATCAAGGGTTACAAAAACGATCGTTGGGACAGTAGTCTAACGTTACAAAAAAGGCAGTGTCTAACCGTACGGAATGGCAGTCAACTCATCCCCCCTACCAACTCATCCCCCATACCAACTCAACCCCAGTTCACACCTGGGTAGACCAACTCATCCCCAGCCCTCCAACAGCTATAACCAACTCATCCCCCCGGCCGTCAATACCTTACCAACTCATCCCCAGCCATCGGCCAAGTGTTACCAACTCATCGCCAACTCATGACTATATTGTAGGCTATCTGAACTGTTTTAAAGTTAGACATACGGACAGCCAGCGATTACTCATACTTTGGGAGTGTAATAAAACACATTTATTATTAGAAGCAATATATTTTATTTGAAAAAACATATTATAACATGTAGACATATTAACATTTAGTTAGCAGGTCGCATGGCTATGAAACATGAAATATACATAATATAAAACATATAATTCATTTAAAAACATTTAGACATAGGCCTATTAATATTAAATTAAAAATAGCAGGTCACATGATTATATATGAAATATACATAAAGATACATAATGTATATAAAACATTAAAAAGTCTTGTGTGAGCAGTTTACAGTGTGGGGGCATTCAGGTGAGCACATGATCTTAACAAGGAATTTGGGGTCTTCTTGTAACATTATGGTCCGTATTCAATGACAATATTGAAATATATCCAGGGGTCTAACTGTGAACTAAGAGCTAGAGCCGTGAAATGTCAACGGCTTGGATGAGCTGTTAGTCTTTGGTGACCTCACCCGCCCCACCCCTTGCACCTCAGGTGTTGTGATGAGGATTCTTGTGCTAATTCAGACATGTCAGCGAGAGCCGCTCGTGAAATGTCAACGGTTTTGATGAGTTGTGAGTCTTTGATTATTCCGCTCCACTAATACTCGCTAGATGTCAACGAAAATCTAATGCGTTCAAGGGGTCAGATATGATTGCAATTTTAGTATTTTATAGCAAATAAACAAGTGACATACCCGGTATATAACTGATAATAATTAACAAATAAGCAGTATATGTCATATCACTCTGTCGAGTTGTTACCCTTCACAAATGTTGATGACGAACAATAGATAAAAAAATCACAAATATATTCAATAATATTTACGAGTAACAAAAAGAAAAAGGTAACTATATATCAGTAAAGGTATATTTATTTGTGGAAGTAATAAGTGATAATCCCTGAAAACGCTGAATTGTGAAAGCCGCCGATATCACATTTACGGGAAACAGAAAAAATGGTTATTATCAGTTAGAGTATATCTCTTGGAATATCGGATGTTTAATATTATAAGTAACCATAGTCTTTGAGAAATATAAAATATATGTATAAGTGATAATCCCTGAAAACGCTGACTTGTGAAAGCCGTGAGTGTTCGCATGAATGTGTTATATGCGTCACCTGGTATCAGCGCGGATATTTTGTTAGCGCTGTTCACAAATCAAAGGAGGAGGTGTGATGGTAGGGTCACTGTTAAAGGGATTTAGGAATTTAGTGCTGGCAATTGTTCTCATAATGACAGTTTATGAAACACCGTACTATTATAGCGGGGACAGTCTGTGAAGTACAATTAGGTATACCAGTGGATCAAACGGTAAGATAACTAAAACTTAAAGGGTTGACTATAAAAATATATATCAAGAAGTAATAACTATTTATAGCAATAGACTAGCGAAATAAGAACACGACTGACTTATTAATCGGCTAATGTTAAAAAGTAACATAGCTGCGCTAAAGACTTAAAGGGTTGACCATAAAAATATATATCAAGAATTATTAACTATTTATAACAATAGACAGGCGAAATAACGATAACAAATAATATATAATATACGTTTTTAAACAATGTCTTCTGTTATGATTCTGTTATTATAACAACAACAATATTGTTAGGCGTAAGCATAATATGCTTAAATTATATTTTATTCAAGTCAGATTTTAAAACAAATCTTATACATTTAAGAATTAAGTGATCATCATCAAAAATAATCAAATATCATTAAAGACAAGTTAATACAAACTCATCCCCAAAGCCTAAGGTAGTAAGGTGCAACGCACATGACCAACTCATCCCCAGCCCTCAACAGCTATAACCAACTCATCCCCAGCCTGCCAACAGCTATAACCAACTCATCCCCAGCCCGTCAACACCTATACCAACTCATCCCCTGATATACCGGGGGATGAGTTGGTATAGGGGATGAGTTGACTGCACACCACCGTACGTGACCGTATCGCTTCCCGAGTTTGCTATTCGTACGTGTTCCCGTACAAGCTCGTTGTATTGCTAATCATACGTGACCGTATCGCTAGTTCATTTTGCTAAGAGTACGTAATCACGTACATGCTGTCTAAAGCGCTATGCGTACGTGACCGTATCACTAGTTTATTTTGCTATGCGTACGTTAAGGTGGAAAGTATAGCCCATATTTTACTCTAATTATATTATAATAGTAATAGACCTAGTGGGATGAGTCTAAGCTATATAATCAAGTGGATATAGGGTCTATACTAATATAGACAGTATACTTAATTTTACCTAAACAAATAATAGACCTAACGTTACTACCAAGCAATGTACTTAATTAATCTGTTTAAATTCCATATGATTAGCTTTATAGATTACTATACTTCAGTTATCAGATGTTGTTTGATTCATATTAAATGACGTATGAGAAATAATACCTAAGTAATATTAGCTACATACAGTCGCATACAGGTGCGTTGCTGCACATGTTATACCGTACGATTAGCGAAACAGGAGTAGTGTACATTACACGTATGATTAGCAATACAGGTGGTGTGTGCGGTATGCCGTATGATTAGCATTACAGGTGGTGTGTACGGTATGCCGTATCATTAGCAGTACAGGTGAAGTGTACGTTAATCCGTACGAATAGCATTACAGGTGGCGTGTACGCGATCCCGTATCAATAGCAAATAGACACTCCGTACAAAAAAATACCAGGCAGGATTCGCCGTTCGGGCACAGACTAGCCACAGTTAACGTTACCTGTTTCCGTTGCTAGATGTATTATATAGACAAGTTCGGAATCTCACATCGTGAGATTCCGAGCTTTCTATTATCTATAAATTATCTATGATATCGACAACGAAAACAAGCAAGCTTTGGATTCGGGGACTGCACTCTCTCTGCCACCCTGGCCTGGGCCTGGAGTCTTAGGCAGACTTACTTAGCACTGCAGCCAGGCCCAGGGGGATTCAGCACGACTTGGACTTGGTGTTGCCACTGTTGGCTCTTTAATTATATAACACTAACAGTTAACACCCCCTCCCCCGTACTTAATTGTATTCTGAGCCAGCTATCACTGGCTATAGGCGTATAGCCTATCCCTGATATATCTATATAATTTAAATAAACAGAGGAGCTAATCGTAAGGCAAAGTTATAATGGGAGTTAAAAGGAGCCTGTCATTTGGTGAATGAGGCTGCCCATAGTTACATTATAAAGAATCACATACGATTAGCCAAGTGCTGCCTTATTTATTCGGAGTGGCTAATCGTGCAGCAAAGTTATAATGGGAGCCTGTCATTTTGTAAACAAAGCTGCCCATAGAGTTACATACGATTAGCCACTGCTTTTAAAAAAAATGGAGAAGGCTACTGGTCTGGAGTGGACCACCCTCCACAACGTGTTACGGGATAGCAAGCATTCCGTATCTGAACTGTAAGATAGCGTGTCGCCGGCGACAAGCGATCGATTTTACCCCTATTAACGACCTCGAAATACAATTTAATTAGGTTTACCAAACTAAGTGACCATGTATGCATCCACTCAGCTGATTTTGAAACATTCCAGCAGTTATTTATCATTTGAGAGCATTTTTAAAACACCTCCCGAAAAATATTTCGGCCATTTTACCCATTTGTGACGTTGTGAGTATCTTTCTGATACATCCTGCGTTCTAACCCGGAAGGCGAGATCCTTTTAACTATAGTACCAGGGCTCGCACTGGTCCTGGAAATCCTGGAAAGTCCTTTAATTTGAAAAAATAAAAATCTGGGATTTGAAAGTCCTAGAATTTTGTTAAAAGTGCTTGAAAGTCCTGGAATTTTAAATAGTGAGAAAATAAATTGCAAAAATGGTATTTGCTAGCGTCTAATAATCAAGTTACACTTTTTAGAACAAGTTGAAATAGATCTACCTGCCTGATTTTATTATCAATTTTAAAAGATATACAAAATGTAGTTTCAAGTTGTTTTTGGGAAATAAATGTGTTATTGTGTACACTTAAGTCCTTGAAAAATCTGATTAGGTCCTGGAAAAGTCCTGGTTTCTGTTTCTTTATGGGAGTATGAACCCTGTATTACTTGACTGTGCCTCTCTGAACTCATTCAGGGTGGCACTCTCAGATATACATAACAACAGTTTTTTTATCTGCACTATTTGTTGTTACAATTTAAAATTTTGATTTACTCACTGTCACAGATTTTAAATTTTGTGCCCAGGCGGATATTTTTTTTCTTCTTTTGGGCAGCAAACTTGTCCTTGGCAGTTGATCAGAGTGCTGGATCTTGCATGTGAAATGTCATGTGAGTACAGTATAGCTCTCCTATCTTGTATGATGGTCTCCTCTTTCTATTCCCTAACAGTGCCCGACTGCTACCTTGAGTAGTTGTTAGGGAAACTGAAGGGGGGTTGGGGGTTTAGACCGGTGGACTTGATGTGTGGCACTTTTCTAGACTAATACTTATGTACTCAGGGATCCGAATATAAATAGCTGTTTGTTTCGTGCTTGGGAAAATTCAGAAACACTACACCCATTTTCAGAAATTAAACTTACTCCCAATAATCATGGTAATTGGGCAGTTACAAGGATTAATTTCGCTTCTGTTTGAAAATCTTGTGATTTTGGAAGCTAAGGTTCGATCAGGGTAAATTTTGTGTCCAGGTGGAAAAAATCCGCTACCGTATTGCTACCCCATATCCTCTTATTTGGGCAGCTCTCTTGGTAGTTGATCAAGAGTGCTGGATCTTACATGTGGAAATGTTTTGTGAGTTCAGGATAGCTTTCCTATCTTGTACATCGATCTTCTCCCTCTATTCACTTACAGTGCCTCGATTGCTACCTTTAGTAGTCGTTAAGGAAAACTGAAGGAGAGCTGGGGGGCTAGGTCGAGGTACTTGCAGTGTGGTTGTCTAGCCTGTTACTCAGAGATCTGTTGTTTGTAGCCCTTGGTGTCGTGTCTAGGTTTCTGAGTAGGTCAAGTCGGATGGTTTAACCTACTTATGGTACATTCAAATCAGCCGTGAATGTTAATTTTTTTCAGCAGTTTAGCATTTTTTAGTAGTAGGCTTAAGTTAAAGAAGCCTTTTCATCTGAGTTTTTACCTATGCTCTTCATACTTTCCTGTCTCCATCCTGGATCACTGTTTATAGGGACCGCTGTGGAAATAAGTACACCTTACCAGGAAACTTTCCAGTGTGTATTATCCCTGGTGACCTGGCATGGCTGCTGCCGGTTTTTATTAAATTAAAATGACCATGTATGCTAAATTTCATGTATGATTTGCTGAATAAATCAATTTGATATATATTCATTTTTTGTTTCAACATTTATACAATATATATGTACCATAGTGTGTCTTTGAGACTTTGTTTGGGAGTTTCAACTTTAACATTATATGTTATTATCACAAAAAAAAAGGAAAAATGATAGATTATAATGTTTAATGTATTACTATTATAGTCTGTCCAACAGTGGGGGATTCACCAATTGTCCAAAATAAATGTTAGCTTTTTGCTGATTAGGCCTACTCAGGCCTAAAAAAAATATTGTTTGTTTCCGATTTCTGACGGCTTTTGTCAGGTCATAAGTAGGTTTAATCAGGTAATTTCAAATATGATTATGTCAGTTTTATATATATTAAACAAAAACTGATAGTTCCCGCGGTAATACATGTATTTGTACCATCGTTCAGACAAAATAAAGGTGCGATGAAATGAGACTGACTAGCTTCACCTGTCATCAGACTGCACACAAATTAAATGACTTGTTTTTCCAGATCGGGTAAGATCGTCAGAGGGGGTAAGTTAAGGTGGTCTTTTTTACGATGCTCACCCGACTTTAAATGTAACAAGTCACGTGATACCACATTATTTGCATATCCTCAATTTCCACAAACCAGTGTGTAATAGCATGTTCGTTCCTGCACTGAACGAGTCAAAAGTTGTCTTTTTTATGATGCATGTCGATGTTGTCCGATTTTGTGTATGACAAGTCACGTGATATCACATATTTTGCATTGCCTCAATTTCACCAAACTAGCGCACCAGCTAACTGAAAAATACAACAGACAAATGGACAATAGATATTGAATTGATTATCATCATCGCGTGTATACATACTGTGTCAGTGTTCAATACAGGCCGATTAGTATGATGTCCTAGGTTCAGACATGGGGTCAAATACATACAAATGTAATCGAATACGAATACATTCTTAAGTCATGAATACGAATACAAATACTCTATTTAAAAAATGTATTTGAATACGAATACATTACTTTTCAAATGTATTCGAGTACGAATACGAATACATTTCAAATATTTAAAACTTAAAAATGTCACTAGTGATATAAATATATATTTATGTACATATATGTGTATAATATCACTGAAATAATATGATTTCTATTAGGTCTTTTAATTGTTATAATTAAAGCATGTTAAATTACCACTCCCGTAATCATTTAAAAGGTTAAACATTACGTTTTATTATATGACAAGTTTCAAATGCTTGTATTTTGCTATATACTAATTTGTTCCAGGAATTAGTACATAAAACCGCAAAGATTAAGGTGCAAGTTTGGGAATAAATAACACAGATAAAATAATTTGTAGAAATAGTGTGTTATCATGCATTGGCAATATATTGATGCAACATTGCATTACATGTAATGTCTAGAATGTAGGTAACCGATAGGGTTAATTGCATAGTTATTGTTAAGTTGACAACCTGCACCAGTGGTAGAGGTGTCATGGTAGACTGGGCAGGGCAGGGTGGGGGTAGGGATGTCGGCCGTGGTTTGTAACCAATCAAATATTGAGATGTTGTCACAAAATAGAGAGTGAATATACTTTTCTCTGAGCTCGGGACACCGTGGATTTAGGGGCATTAGAAGTTTTTACATTTTATTTTCTAATGGCGGTGACAGAGGAGGGTCAATGTCGGTGATCGTCAGTAGTCTCGTCATTCTGTGACCAATCAAATTGAATGCATGTTGTCACCAACAACGAATGTCATCGTTTTTCCAGATATCGTTGACAGGGGAGGGGCACTGTCAGTGACTGCAAGTACCGTATTTTTAATGTAGGCGTAAACGCCCTACGATTAAGGGATTAGCTTGTTTTCTTGCCCAGGTTTGTGAAATCAGCCGTGACCAGTGATTTGTTTTGTTCTGCTTTTTTAGCGTTAATTAGCTCAGGCACTGTATAGACACAACGGTTGTATTAGTGTTGAGTCAAAACGCAACGAGGTAAGAAACAGAAATATTTGGCCAATTGCTCTTTTTTACAACTTAGCTGCCAATGTTCTGCGTGTGTGAGATCACAGCAAGCAGGAACAAATACATTATTTGTGCCTGTATAAAAATTATCATAGTTACACTAATCCACTAATCGCTTTATAAAAACCGTTGGCACTTAAACTGTCTAGTGGTGTGAAGTTCCCAACATTTCTCTGGAGCTTATCAGTTAGACCAGTGTGACAGAAATGCCTCGCACCCACTGCCACTGCCCTGCGAAATATGATTAATCGTACCAAACTTATATACCCAGCGTTCGAAATAAGTGGGTTCCGTTCCTCCGGGACAACCAAAGTCTGACACGGATAACCATATTTAGCTTTCAGGGTTCTCCGACGGACAACCTTTAAATTTACCTACCATAATCCATATTATCCCTAATAAACGCGGAGACGAAGTTGGGGGGCGCGATTCTTATATGCACTAAAATGTTATTTTGTATTTCACGGCCGCAATCGGCCGCGGCGCCGTCATTAACACTGATTAAGCCAGGCGACATTGGTGAGCGCTCAATGCACGTGCAAGACCCCATCCACTCTCACGCCGCCACTCGTGAACGCTCATAGCAGATGTCACTGGTGTGTTAATACAGGCTGCAACCTTATGCAGCCAAGGCCCGCTATATAGACGACGCGTTCGATGACGCAATTACCATCGCATGTCATCTTGGGATGTTCTTATTTGGGCACGACGATATCTAAATATGGCATTTGCTTTTAGATACATTAGAATAATAGAAATGTGTCGGCGATATGGTGTATTCATGAATGCTTTAAAAAGACGAAGGCCTTACTGATTAAATTTACAGTGTGTAGGTCTCAGAATGTCTGCCCGTCTCGATGACGTCATCTACTCTTGCCGACCTTAGCCCGCCATTGATCAAATGGTGGTATATCATATCTGCAGGGACATCGTGTTGTATACATATATGCGCTAACATTTGTTCAATGCTCAGTGTAACACCATTAATGGGCCAATGCCATGGTTGGATCGTCTGATTTTAAGCACGTTTCAAGTCCTGTGTCTCGGCGCTACTGTAGTAGAACAAGATCCATACCTCATATATTTGGATGACACGTGGACGCCAACTGCTAACTGCCAAAACATCAGGTAGCACAATAAACAGGGGCAGACGTTTTTCATGTTATCATAGGCTTCAAATCTTACTTTAATAGTGCTTAGACGTCACATGACGTCGCATTATACGCCAGGAATATAACAGGGGCGCTTGTAAATCTGGATATTATTTGATATTATAAGTTGTTTAAGACAGTGTTATTAGGGGAACTTTTTTACATTATCGAATACAGATCAAGTGTACGGCAAAGACTATGTTGGCATAATTTTTTCGCGGACAACCTTCATTCATGGCGGACAACCAAAAAGTGACCACTGTCTTTCACACCTTATCGTGAACGCTGATACCTTTACAAATAATAATAACAGGCCTAAGTTACAATTATTTATTTTTATTTTATTAGTAACTGAAAAACAAAAACAATCTGGAATGTTTTTTTTAATCTCTGTGATATTTGACATGTATTCAAAATGTATTCAAAAAGTATTCATGAATACAGGGCTTTTAAAAAAGTATTTGAATACAATACGAATACTTGTATTCATAATTTTTTATGAATACTGAATACACATGAATACCCAAAAAATGTAATCGAATAAAGATGAATAAGAATACTGAATACGAATACCCCATGTCTGCCCAGGTTATCCATCTGTCAATATTTTTTAAAATTTCCGAAGATTTTTAGCACTGGGAGACAATTGTCCCATATAAAAACCCAGTCTCAAAGCTTCTGCGCATCATACAAGTCATTAAATTGAAAAATCATTATAAAGTCATTATAAAGTCATTAAATTTCATTGTTAGTGATGATAAGTCATTAAAAATGAGAAAATCATGGATTATATACATGTACGATCGTCAAGCAGCCGGTCCTAACAAATACTACTGGTCTTCTGCTATATTGTCGGAAGAATGCTTCCAGGAACATCCTAAGTGATTGTCTGTCCATATCCTGTGGCAATTTGTATATATCCTGAATGATTGTCTGCTCACATCCTAGGTGGTTCTCTGTCTATGCCGATATTGTCCGTAATAACAGACTCTGTGTGCGATACAGAGTCTGTAATCATTGCCATTCGTAAAGTTGTGCCACCAAAATACGGTGCGCATCCGATCGATTGCAAGATGAATTACTGCGTTATTGTTTGATCAATTATTTTTATATCATTTTGTAATGACAGATGTACATCTCATTAGAATAATGCCTTAACGTGGGGACTGTCTATATAGGTGAATTTATCATCTAAATAGGGCTACCCTCACATTTTTTATGAAATTTTTGGTCTTAGCTTACACATGTTACACTGACCACCAGCATAGAAAACCACAGCTTTTGCTATGCTGTCAATCTCTGACGTTGAACCATGCTGTTCACGTCAAGCTCGGACTATGCCCATAATTGCCCATAATTTGTCTATATTCTGAATAATTGTCTGTCCATATCCTAATTCGTGATAATTTGTCTATATGATTGTCTGTCCATATCATAAATGGTTGTTTGTCCATGTACTGAGTGGTTATCTGAGTGGCTGTCTGCCTCTTTTGTGAATGTTTGTCTTCCATTACCAAGTGTTTCTATATGCCCATATTCTACATGGTTGTCTGTCCATATCCAAAAGTGGTTGACTGTCCATATCCTAAGTGGTTGACTGTCCATATCTTAAGTGGTTGACTGTCCATATCCTAAGGGGTTGACTGTCCATATCTTAGTGGTTGACTGTCCATATCCTAAGTGGTTGACTGTCCACATCCTGAGTGGTTGACTGTCCATATTTTAAGTGATTGACTGTCCATATTATAAGTGGTTACTGTCCATGTACTAAGTGGTTGTCGATACCCCATGAGGTTGTATGTCTATACCCTGATTCGATGTTTGGTTGTCCATATCCTAAGTGACTGCTCGGTGGTTGTCTGTCCATATCCTGAGTGGTTGTATGTCCATGTCCTGAATGGTTGTCTGCTCATATCCTGAGTAGCTGTTTGAGTCATTTTCTCTCCATATCCCAAGTGGTTGTCTGCCCATATGCTTAGTCATTGTCTGCCATATCCTCTGAGTGGTTTTCTGCCCATATCCTAAGTGGTTGTTTTTTCCATATCCTAAGTGGTTGTCTGCCAATATCCTGAGTGGTTTTCTGCCCATATCCTGAATGGTTGTTTTTTCCATATCCTGAGTGGTTTTCTGCCTATATCGTCTGACTTGTTGTCTGCCCATATCCTGAATGGTTGTTTTTTCCACATCCTGTGTGGTTGTTTGCTCATATCCTGAATGGTTGTTTTTCTCCATATCCTGTGTGGTTGTCTGCCCATATCTTCTGACTGGTTGTCTGCCCTTATCTTCTGACTGGTTGTCTGCCCATATCCTCTAACTGTTTGTCTGCCCATATTCTAAGTGATTGTTTTTCTATATCCTGACTAGTTGTCTGCCCTATCCTCTGACTAGTTGTCTGCCCATATCCTCTGACTGGTTGTCTGCCCATATCCTCTGACTGGTTGTCTGCCCATATCTTAAGTGGTTGTTTTTTCCCTATCCTGAGGCCTAAATTAAAAATAAGCTTGTTTCGGATTTCGCGGCAGGGTGGGTATAAATGCTGCGGATGAAAAACTTTTTAAACGTTTTTCCCAAACAAACATTTTTTTGGAGTCTTACCGAACCCGTCCCGGTATTCTCCGAAAATAGTCGATCAGTCGGTTAGATGCAGCGATTGGGTTTCGTCTAAAACTCAAATTGTCCGAACATTCCGAATAAAATTTTGAAAAATGGCGCTGGCAGAAATGCCAATGGTCGCCTTTTCGGTGTTTTTGACCAATACCAATGGAAGATCAGACTACATTACCTAGCTATGGGAACGGGACAAACTAAAATTTTGTCCCACCGGCGAGCTAAGAAAAAACACGCTCCCTCTTGACTTTTTTACCCACTGCGAAATCCGAAACAATTTTGTTTTCAAGGTCTGACAAGAAAAAAAAACCCCGTCCTCCGCATGACGTTTCTAGCTGCTGTGAAATCAGACACAAGGATTTTTTTAAAGCTGGTCTGAGTGGTTTGTCTGCCCATATCCTCTGAGTGGTTGTCTGTCCATTTAATAAGTGTTTTTATCCATATCCTAAGTTGTTGTCTGTCCATATCTAAAGTGGTTGTCTGTCCATCTGCTTATTGGTTGTCTGTATCTGGCCATATTCTTCAGGCGGATTGCCAGTGGCATACCTTGGCTTCTCTGCCCAACAGCGGTGCCAATGCAGCTCTCGCATCAGTGCAGGCGCTTGTGTAGGCCATGGTAGCCTCAAATAACTGGCAATAGGGTGTTTAACGTTAGGTCTCTCATGTGGGGGGGGGGGAATGGAGTTACCCTTGCTATTGTTACTCTGGGGACTATTCGACCCGAGGATAACGGAGCTGTGCAAAATGCCACGGAGTTTCAGCATTTTATTGCATAGCGAAACCCAAGTCTCCGGCCATCTGGGCATGTCTGGGGGTAAATCCATTAGACATGCCCAGAACCCCTTATCGGGTGAGCAAAGTTAAACAACCATTTGTGCCGAAAAGTGACGTGAATCAACAATGTACTACTACTTAATGGTTGTCTGTCCATATCCTAAGTGTTACTCTGCTCATATCCGAAGTTGTTTTATCCCCGCCCAATTTTTTTTGGGGCGGGGGTTGTGGCATCACCTTTCCGTCCGTCTGTCGGTATTTTCGTTTCCTGAGCAGATCTAGGATACCCACGGAGTGATTTCTTTCTTATAGCACACACACATCCTTTAGGGGATGTAGATGTTCCTTTTAGATCTACTTTTTGACCTATATTTCTCAGTCGAGCACTGCGCTGTAATGGTTAATGTAGCTTCGCAAGCGGCATATGGTGGCTCAGCATTATCACTGGTCATCCAACCCACATACGACCCGGAACTCAGAAGTGACTTTTGACTCACTCGGAACAGCGAACGGATTACGACACTGCAATGAAACTGACTATTCTCGATGTGCTGGCGACGCAAGGAATGCAAATCGCTGAATATACTTCCAATTAATTTATGTGGTTTGATAATCAAACTGAAGATTTTGAAGAGACAATATGTCACTCACCATAACATGATTGTTTTGACGGAAACAAAATCAGATGATCTTAATAACATTCATATGTATACAATGTTATAAACAACAATCGATTAAGAAAAAAAGGTTTCCGGTGAAGTAACTGTCCTTGTTCATAGCAGTATTTCTAGTTACGTCATCGAGATGGATATAGGCCTACAATTTAAATGCATTCTTTGGTTATCAAATTCTAAAATATTTCATGGTAAACCTTTATTATTTGGTGTAATATACAACCCACCAGAGGGCTCCCCATATGCTAACCCTGCAAATTATTTGATTTTATAGAAGAAACGATAGAAGACTTTAAAGGGAAAAACGAATCCACAAATATATATGTATAATGGGAGATTTTAATGCCGTACTGCTAACTTATCTGTGTGATGATAATAATCATGATAGTAGGTGAAGTAAAATATACTCACTAATAAATACAGATTATTACTCAAATAATGAAAATGCACCAGTCTGATGTTTATAATTCACCTTGGATTACTTGTCAAAATACATTAACCATGTTAAATATATAGGTGTATCTGGTATTTAGAGCAACCAGTCTCTACCGTCAAGCCGTGAGTGTTTTAGCGGATTGATATTCACCTATTTACAAAATAAATTCTCTGCAGAAATCATAAGCTGCAAATAGAGACCGATTGTAGAGAACAAATTTTACGGGACACGCGTGTGTGTACCAAATGTGACGACTTTCACTACTTATGTGTATGTATTTGTTGATTTAGGATCTCTAAAGACAATATCTTACAAATCCATCTAAATTAAAGCTGCACAGATTGCTGTGCGTCTTCTGACAATGTACTCAGGCACGTATGACCTTTATAAATATCAACAATATATGATTGACGCTTCATATTATTTATTTAATAAAAACATGAATTTATGTCTATACATAATTTGAGAATGGTTATATGATATGATAATAATGTCTATCTCAGCTTTGTCTGGCAGTGTGTGGCTATATAAACATGAGCAAACAACAGTAATAAACTACTTATTCACTTGCCAACAATGAGTCAAGGGTCTCGTATTTACTGGGAGAATGAAAAGTCTTCAAATAAATAAATGAATGAATGAATGAATGAATGAATGAATGAATGAATGAATGAATGAATGAATGAATGAATGAATGAATGAATGAATGAATGAATGAATAAATAACCGACGGACGGATGGATGGATGGATGGAGCTTTAGGCCACTTTGCGCAGGTGTTTAGATCTTTAAAAAATCCCTAGCTTTATCATGTTTATATAAAATGTGATTGTAAAGTATGAATTCAATACAAGTAGGCCTAATGTTGACTGGACGGATATTTGTGAATCAACGAATGGCGCCTGCTTGATCGGTTTTAGCACTGGCCGTCATAATCAGAGGTGGGCAAGTGGTCGCCACATCGTCACATGTGGCGACAGAAGCAAAATATCTGTAATGTAAATATTAAAAAATGACCTTTCAGAACACTTAAAAGTAGCCATTTGTGGCGACAGGACTCATTTCGCCTGCCCACCCCTGAAAATGCACTATAGCGACGATAAATTGACATTGTATACACCGTCCAACCTAAAATGCTATTTATTGGGGGTTTTTTCACATGAAATAAATTGGGATACGTGCTAGCAGACCAGTTTGCTTCTCAAAAACAATATGCCCTATGTTTAGATTAATAAAATAATAACATTCATATTGATGTTCGATGCTGATATCAATCACTGTTGACATTCCACTCAAATCACTGATCAATCAATCAATCAATCAATCAATCAATCAATCAATCAATCAATCAATCAATCAATCAATCAATCAATCAATCAATCAATCAATCAATCAATCAGTCAGTTCATGCTTTTTTAATTTTAGAAATGGAGAATTCCTTTTAACCCTTTCAGTGCGGGCGTTCAGATCTCAAATAAATCACCGATTGTGAAATATTAGGTTTTTAAACGTTGTGGTATTTTTCATTCAGGTGGTATTTGCGTCACCAATGCAATATGTCAAAGACTAATGAAGCACATAACCCTTTAAGCCTGAATTTACCATTGTCATCTTTATCCACTACAAGCCGTGAATTGCTGTCACAATTTTCGACTTGTAGTGGATGAAGATGGTTAACAAATTAAAAAGTTAAAAAAAATCGTTCTAGAAACCCTAGGTGTAGGAAAGTATGTCCTTCTTCGGAGATGCAAAATGATACTTGATGCATCGTGATGGTTTAAAGGGTTGAATACTTAGTTAAGGCATAGAATTATAGTTCGATGGTTAAAGAACCTTATTTATAGATGTTTTATGGGCTCTCTCATCTCTATCGCTATTCATCACGACAGTAATTGCTAATCCTCTTTCTCACTATTTAATATGTTTATTAAAATACATTTTATGTAGGACTTACGACTATCGATCTTTCGGAATATAGACGTGTCGGATTATCTACCTGTCGGAATATAGACATGTCGGACTATCGACCCGCTTGTCGGACTATCGACCTGTCGTTCTGATGACCTGTCTGACTATCGACCCGAACCTTTTCGGGTGCTCCGTCAACGATGCTTGGCCACGCAATCATTAAAAATAATTCATAAATGTATCGGTGTAAAATCTGTCCCAGCATCTGACGTTCACCCGATAGTCAATGTTGGCCCAGCGTCTATGACGCTGGCCCAGCAATGGGTGATGTTTGCCGTTTAAAGCATAACACACATCCAAGCAAACATGGGACGTTAGCCCAACGCTGGCTTACTGTTGGCCCACCGTCTACGACGCTGGCCCAACAATAAGGCAACGTTGTGCCGGCGTCTGGTGTTTGCTGGGTATTCGCCCACACTGCTCTGACCCCGTTCTGGTGGTCACAGGAAACCAGTGCACATCCCACCCTGCTTTCATAAATTGAAGCCTGTTCCTCTATTGATTTTTGCTGGGACCGCAGACCCAGATTGACTGCCTAAATAGTGGCGGCCGCCACACCTCACTAAATCCATCTACATAATGCATGTCTGAGACATCTCAACCATTTCAACTGTCATCTAGTTTGTCAACAATATGGTTTGCACGTCGTTCAGAAGAGGATCGTCATATTTAGTATCGTGGGGAGAATGAGAGACATGGATGAATAAAGTGGGAGGCAGGAAGGAAGGAGATGAGCGTACATGTAGATGGCAGACTGTAACAGTGGCGGGTGGGAGCTGTATGCACGCTGTGACGGAGATGATGGTCGGCCCTCACAGCCACCACCAGAATTATCTGCTGATCATCTGTAAAGATCGGCCTCTCTCATGTACTGATAGATTCCTGTAGTGTTATCTACTTGAACATCTAACTCAAACAAATAAGACCACAGCAAAGCTATCACATCGTTTGTTCCACTGTGGCACATAAGCACTGATATTATGATTAAGAATCTTCACGAGAGTTTTCATACCTCCAACATGTCCAGAGCCTGAATATCGTCAGATCATTTTTGGGCCATTTAGCAACATTGCCCCAGTTGTTTCTTCTGTTACTTTATGCGAAATGTGAACACGGCAACGATAACTGTTTATCAACGACAAGGACATTTTCATGCGTTTCGCCATTTTCACATTCTTAAATGCCACGACTATTGGGACTATTGGGCATATTTGCGTCCCTGATTGCCTGATATCCTGACAGATATTGATTAATGAGCGGCGGCCATCTGCCTAACATGCCTAATGGATTGAGTAGCGTGCTAGCTTGTGAACAGTATTAAGACTGCAGACATGTGCACCGTAGATGATATATCCAACAGCAATTTGTGTGATAAAGAACACCAGGTATGTAGTATCACAGTTAACAGATGTATAGCGAGTAATTGACCCCCCTTAGCCCTTAGAGCGCTGAAACGTTTTTGTATAAACCATGGAGACCAAAGGTTTTTTCATTTTCAATTTTCTGATTTATTTTAATAGCTATGTTATGGGTCTACGGCCATTATAAATATGTTTACTTTTTTAGTGCGGGGATCAACTTCAGACGTCATAATCTGACGTATAAAGACGGTCCCCGCGTCAAAAGGGTTAACCTTTAAAGCGCTTATTGCGTCTAATTCACTGCTGAGTATCACATAAATGTGGTATAAATAATACAATGGTACCACAGGGCAGAGGAAAATACTTTAGATGTCAGATAATTTTGAACGATTTCAGAGAAAATGTCATTTTTCAAAAAGTAATGGAAATTGATTTAAAAAATGTCAAATGTCGTTGAAATCATTGTTTAGTAAAAGGTGATGATAAGGATTTTCAAAATTGCTTAGCTGTGTCAACCCAGTAGTATAATCATAATCATATTTATAAAATGAAACTAAGCACTTAGCTATCAGTATAGTGTGTAGCGAAGCCTGATGACATCGCAATGTGATTAGCCTGGTTTAGCCGGGTATATAGTGTGCGACTTTCGATACACTTTAAATCTTTCAAATACAACAAATACATTCAAAACATGTATTACACAAACTTCAATAGCGAGTTGTCTGGAATCGTGATGACCTCTTGGGTCTATTTCCAATTTAGGGTAGGATCCAATTTCACGTTGACTAAAATGCTGCTTCAACATTTCTTTCTTTGAACCAACGATCAACCAGACATTTCCCCTTGAATTTACAGATAACATTATTCTATGCCTTGCGTTGTGATGTTTAGGTCATTTTTTCGAGTAGATGTGGTGAAAAATAGGGGTGAGGACATTACCTCTTAAACCGCTAAGCGCGAGCATTGTCGTTTTTAATTCGTTTTATCGTTTTTAATTCGTTGAAATCGCAGTCCCGAACAAAATATATGTATGTATGAAAGCAATATTTGCAAATATTTGATCTCAAATTAAACAAATATGATTAATTTTCACTTAAAGTTGTGAGTCGTGGTAGCGAGAAACAACTTCAAGTGTGTGAATATTTAAATTATTTAATTTAGAGCTGTAAGGGTTAATATTTCCTGCACTTTTTTCACATTCAGTACAACATCTGAAAATGGTGCCTGCATTTGTATTAAATCAAGAATGAATAAGACATCACTTAGTCATTCTTGATTATATACGCATATTGATCTACGTAATAAATATCTGCACAGTTTGGATCAGTAATACTATTTAGTACTTGGATTAGTTTTACAATGCATAATGCATGTTGGCACTTGGGCTGAGAATACATAAACACAGCGGTTCTTATCATTCATCGCTCGTTGACTGAGTAATTTTGTTAGAATTAGTCTATTTGTTGCTGTGTCCTGAACAGATAGTGTGTAGTACTATGATAAATACCATGCATCCCAGCAAACACGAGATATTGACCCAATGTTGTTTTAATGGTGGTCCACGGTCTGCAAAATTGGCCCAACATTGAAACAACATTGTTTGAATGTCTAGTATTTAGTGGTCATCTCCCGGGTGTCCTCTCCCAGCAGCACGGCACGTTGAAACGATGCTGTTTTAATGTTGTCCCAACGTCTGTGACGCTGTCCCAACATTAAAGCATCATCGTTTCAACGTGCCATGTATGCTGGGCTGTTCATATCGGGGAATTTATGATCATGAATACAAGTAGCGTCCGGTATCATGAGTATATACATTTACATCCTGGTACTGGTAAGATATAGCTCTACTCTTTGACAAAACGTATATTCATTTAGACCAAAATAAAGTTTTTTTAGTAACTGGTGTGTTTAGACTGGTTTATACTTAACTATAATAAAAATATTAGAAATAGCATGCATTATCTTATTATTGTAATTCTGTGTCGTTTTGTCTTTGTCATGGTTCATATGACCACTGACATTAGGACATAAGCTAAATAAGCATCATGTACGCATAATACTCAAATCAACTAACACCGTTGGTGGAGACTTCTTGAAAAGTTGCTTTACTATCCAGCTTCTGACTAATATCTATCTAATTATAATATAGATTATATAATTATATATAACTTGTCGTCATGATAATAGGCCTAGCATACACAATGAAATAACTTGCATAATAAGTAGGAGAATATACCTTCAATTTTGAAACACTGATATGCTGACAACTTGTGGACTTACATTCCCACAAATCACATACATTTTCAGTCATTTTCAGTAAGTTGTGTATCGCTGTAGACAGACACAGCTTAAAGTGACTGAAAATGTGTATTGAATATGTCATATATCCAGGGGTTAAATAAACAGATAGTTTAGCAAAGGTCTAACCTTCATGGTGCGGTTATAGTTTAAGTATCGAACAACCCAACAAACAAAGGGCAGTGGGAAAATATTGGCTTGATGTGGGACCGATATAAACAAACGCCGTCTAAATGCCTGCTTTTTGCGGGGAATGCTTAGTTGTCTGTTGCGTCATTAAGGCAGAGTTTTGCCGAAATTTCATAACATATGATATTGTATCGTAACATGATCTGTCATAACAATCAACGCTTAATACGGCATTAACACGTATAGTTCCGCCATGCCTCCCGTCAGACGACCACGTGTTTCTCCGTACAAAGCGACCCATAGGCTTGGGTAACGCTACTTCACGGACGGTCAGCGATGTCGAGTATATATATGTGTCATAGCACAACACACACGACTCCTTGACCCAACGTTGTTGTAATGCTGGCCCAACATCGTCGACGGTGGACCAGTGTTGAAACAACATTTGTCAACATCTCGTGTTTGATGGGTAAGCCTAAGCATGCTGACCGCATTACGTTTTACTGTTCCATTGTCGTCGTCTCAGTGATCAGAAAGTGAAACAGATAATTCAGTGATTAGTTATAAATAGCAATAACCTGTTATTTACACGTCACAAGCTACCTAATATATACAATATAGCATGGTCATAGGCCTATTGGAATAGCCGAATTACTGTAGGCATACAGTTAAAAAGATGTCGGGATTACATGTAGAATGCACAAATTATAACAACCCAAGCAAACACGAGTCGTTCACCCAACGTTGGTTCAATGTTGGGCCAGTGTCGTAGACGGTGGCCTAACATTGATCCAACGCTGGGTGAACGTCTCGTGTTTGCTGGGACATGTGATAATCATTAACTGCCAGAGACTGTTCAAACAGGGTCAGGGCTATCCACCAATGTTTTCTTAGAACTGACGTATTGAATACTATCTAGAAGTTTTCTATGTCAGTAGGCTGTATTGTTAACAGTGTGAACTATCCCAAGAAGTCAAACATTGTGATTGTGTCGCTCGTTTCTTTTCAATTGTCAATAATAGTGCAAGAGCATTAGGGTTGAACCTGGAATAAAATTGCAGAAAGCTGATTTTTTTCAGGAATGATACATGGACATCTCCCCAGACGAATTCCGAAGATGCCCCAAAAATCCCCCTTGTGCATTTTTTTTAATTCAAGATGGCCGCCACCATGTAACGCCATTTTCGAAAAAAACAGGGGTATACCATAATTCCTCACTTTTGCAGTTCGAAAAAATATTTAGGTGTATCTACTTATGTTTGAGGACACAAAGAGTTCATCCAGATGATCTGAAATGATATCAGTACTTTTCTCAATACCAAAAATCCAAGATGGCCGCCATATTGATATACTGAGTATGTTGAGCAATCTCTTAATTAAAAAAACGAAAATATGAGGTAACTATCTCGTTGTTGAGACTAAAATGTATTTTTTGTCTAAACCCATGCACTTATTTAGATCACCAATATTTTATTATATTGAATTTATCAACATAAATCCCACATACCGGTAGTTTAATGTTATGTAACACCATATAACGTCATTTTTCCAAAAAAAAACAGGACTATACCACAATTCCTCACTTTTGCAATTAAAAAAAAATATTTTGGTGCCTCTACACAAAAAGCTCATCAACAGGATCAGAAATGATATCATTCCTTTTCTTATCTCCACAAATCCAAGATGGCGACCATTATGTGAAGCTTCCCCCCCCCCCCCTCAGAAAATCACGTACATGCCATAATCATCATGTTGTTAAAACTTTTTTTCAGGGCCATGGAATTTAGAATATATTTCCATCACCAATTTTTTAAATAGAATGTGCTTATCAACACAAAATCCAACATGGCTGCCATATTGGTTAGCTCTTTTAGCGCAGATGCCACGATTAAGCGATGTCCAACTGCTTTTTCATATGGGAATATAGATATAGATTGATCAAATTTACAAAATATCATATGTCAGAAATCATTGATTAAAAATTCTAACATCTCTCATCTTTAAATATAAGGGTATTTTTCATTCATTTGAAGCTTGAGATAGCGTAAGAAAGTCCAGTTTCAAACACAGCGACCAATTCCAATGTAGGTATTTTATATAGTAGGCCTATATAAAATGTTTTTCGATTTTGGTTAAGTATTAGTTGTGATTATTATTGTGAATGTACATAATAACAGAGCTAAGTACAATATTACACCAGATTGAACACGTTTAACGTCAGGATATGATAGTTTTATGTCAGGATATATGAATATGATATCAGGATATGACACTTTAATATCATGATATGTAATATAATGTCCAAACATTGGTGTTTAATATAGCAAAATCACGTTATGATGGCTCAATACAGCTTTATAAAGGCAGTATATAGTGGCTAAACATCACGTTTTATGAAAAGATCTACATCATATTATCACGAAATGCATTACAATTTCGTGATATATCATTTTAACATCACTATGACATTTTAATGTCAGGATATGACATTTGAATATTAGGATATGGTACTTGAATATTATGATGTGACTTTATACATTGATGAAATGACACATTGAGGTCACAATATATAGCATTGTAATGTGATGGTGTGTCATTTTAATGACAAACATGCTATTTAATATCGAATATTGTATAATAAACAGTTCGAAGTCACATCTGGCATATTTATGCCAGGATATTGGATTGCAATTTATCAGAATATGACACTTTAACGTCATGATATTATAATGTCCAAATTTTGTCCTTTTATATCACACAATAAGATTTGAATGTCAAGATATTCAATTTTTTATGATAGGATATGACATTATCAAATCAAGATATGGCGGGCTTGGCGGCATTCTAATGTGACATTATAAGGACTGAATATGACACTACAATATTTTAATGTGACCATAGAATGTCAGGCTTTGTCACTTTGAAGTCTGGATATGGCATTTTAATGTCAGGATATTATATTGTCATGTCAAGGTATAACATTTCAATAACATTATATTGACAGACGCACGTTACCATATGGTAATACAGAATCGACATAGAACATTCCAATATCAGGCTGGCACATGTCAGTTCAACATATATATCGCAATATAATTCAGTAAGTAAAGGCCTCTACATTGCTCAAATACCGGTACTCCAAAACTGCCAACAACAAAAGCACTTCGGAAGATTCAATAAAATGGAAAGTAATTAGATAGCGTTAAGACACGTTCTCTTTGAACAGCATGTGGCCTTGCCCTCTTTTACTTTCATTTCCTCTTACACTAAAATGTCATATTGTGATGTTAATATGCTATATCATGATATTTAATAGCGTGACAATACACTAAAAGATCCTGTCACTTTAATACCATACCGTGATGCTTAACCACCATATCCTGCATTTTTAAAGCTGTATCCAGACATCATAACGTCATTTTACTATAATAAAGAGCAATATTTGGACATTACAAAACCATATCATGACGTTAATGTTTCTTGTCCTCATATTATCGTGACATAAAGAGATCATATCCTGACGATAAACTGTGACATCAATTAAATTAATGTCATATTCCGATATTCTGATGTAAAATCATCTCATTACAACACCATACAATGCCATAACTTCATTACGAAATATATATATCCCAATATTCAAGATGTAATATCTTGATATTTAAATGATATATTTCATGATATTAAACATATTGACATTCGCAGATCAAGGACAAAAGTAAGTATTTAAAAGAGCATTGTTACAGGACGATTATCACAGATGTCATGTACATGTAACGTGTGAGGCGCAAGTCCTTATCTTGTAATTGATTTTTGCTAGAAAGCCTCCCTTCAACGTCACCTACTGCCCCAGCCAACACGGGGCACTAATCCAATTCTGGTTAATTTTTGTGCCAGCGTCGAAGACGGTCAGCCCATATTGAAACAGCATTGGATGAATGCCTCGTGTTTAAACTCAATTATGATACAGAGCATATTTTGCTGTACAGGAGGGTGTGGAATCTACAGTCTGGGAACGGATTTTATATCATGGTCGTTTGTAAACAACGCAAACTGAAAGAGCAGTCGCCACAGAAAAAGTTCTAAAAAGAGTGAGTTGCGGGTGCAGAGTGGCTTGTTCAAAGGGGGGGGGGGGATCTCACAAATCTAGACTATATTGTATTGTATGTGTATGTGCTCTTTTTGTATTGGCCAAACATGTAGAAACTGTGACAGCTCGGATGATTGAAACACAATAATTTCATTATTTACCTGAGATTAATTTGTTAACTTGACAAATCTCAATCTACATTTCTAGTGGGAAAGCAGTTCGAAAACACTCCAATGCGTCACCCACCATGGTAGAATTAACTATAACTACCATGTGGGATTCATGTCGATAAACACAATATAATAAAATATGGTCATCTAAATAAGTTCCAGACTCCATGGGTTCGGCTAAAAAAAACATTTTAGTTTCAACAACGAGATAGTTATCGCATATTTTCGGGTTTTTTAAGAGATCGCTTAACAAAATATTATGGCGGCCATCTTGAATTTGTGGTATTAAGAAAAGTACTGATATTATTTCTGATCATCTGGATAACCTCCTTGTACTTTAAAACATGGGTAGAGACACGAAAATCATTGTTTTATCTTCAAAAGTGGGGGATTGGGGTATAACCCTTTTTTTTTAAATGGCGTTACCTGGTGTCATTTTAAATTAACTACTATGTGGGATTTATGTTGATAAATTTAATATAATAAAATAATGGTGATCTAAATAAGTGTTATATTCCATGGGTTTGGCCAAAAAATACATTTTAGGCTCAACAACGAGATAGATATCTCATATTTTCGTGTGTTTTTAAGAGATCGCTTAACATAATCAGAACATTATGGCGACTATCTTGGATTTTTGGTATTGAGAAAAGTGCTGATATCATTCCTGATCATCTGTAACTCTTTGTGCCTTAAAACATAAGTAGAGACACCATAATATTTTTTTCCTAACTACAAAGGTGAAGAATTAGGGTATACCCCTGTTTTTCGAAAATGGCGTTACATGGTGGCGGCCATCTTGAATTAAAAAAAATGCACAAGGGGGATTTTTGGGGCATCTTCGGAATTCGTCTGGGGAGATGTCCAGGTATCATTCCTGAAGAAATCAGCTTTCTGCAATTTTATTCCAGGTTCCTGTGTTTTTTTCACTAATGCTCTTGCACTATAAATTTTTCGTCGCTGAAGGCTATGCCCATCTGTGATGGCCTATAAAAATATTTTTACACATCTCTTCAACTGGGTCTAGATGTGCTTCTGGGGTATCTGTCAAACATTCAACTTTGGTACATTTATATGTCCTAATGGGCGGGGGCCCTAGGTTAGTGGTTAGCACCGCTGCCTTTCACGCCAGAGTTCGGGGTTCGGTTCCCGGTCTCGGCGGTTTGAAAGAAACAAAAAATGTTTCTTCCCCATCCACGTGTGAAAGTCAGTATTGTGGGGAGCCTCCCTGACCGAGAGGTAGCGTGCTCGGCCTCAGACTGCCAGTGCTTGAATTTCGAATCCTGTGTCTGGAGGACAGTGTCATCTCAATCATCTCGCCATCCTTAGGATGTTCTCCTGGCCCAGTTTAGCCTATATGTGCACAAAGGTGGCCTAAAGCCCAATTCATCTCATTTATATGTCCTAATTTGACATTTTGCCATACACTTCGTGAAAAATTTGCAAAAATTTAAAACAGCTGCCACAGTGGCCATTATCTGGAGAACAGTGCATCTGAGGTTAGAAGGGATTGAAATTTCTACAATGACAGACAAAGATCGCCAAAATTCGAAATGGCCACCAAGATTCAAAATGGCAGCGAATACAAAATTCATAGAAATTATGTCAAAATCAGAAATAAGTAACAATATATGTTAAAATACCAAATAGCTGAAAAATATGTCGCCAAAAGAAAAAAAGTGTAAGACCAAACACATGAAACTGTTACTTGTGAAGTCGATTTCAAGTTGATAATTACATTAATTAACCCTTTCAGCGCAGGGACAGTCTTAGTCTAAAGACGGTCTCCGCACTGTAAGAATTACAATATTTCCAAGAGCTGTAGACCCATAACAGCATCTTCCCACTCAAGGCTCGCTGCTCCCAAGGTCGCCAACCGAGACCTTGCTGAAATGGTGTTAAAACCACCTATTGGAGTGGAGACTTTCTAGAAAGATTTTTTCTGCTCGACCCAAGCTTGACTTCTGGCACGAGTGCAGCTTTAATGCAGGGCCATTGTCTACGACACCGGCCCTACATTAAACAACACATGTCTGCTGGCCAAGAATTGCACCTGAAATGTGACAGACAGTATAACCATCAGATCCCACCAGACACGAGACGTTAGGTTGACATTTTGTTGAATGACTAATGAATATTCAATATCTAAATCATCCTCCCTACCCCAATAAGTGCTTGACATGACTTTTTGGGCAAGGTCTCGGTCTGCTGCGAGTCGTGCTGTTGGGAAGATGCATAACACAGATATTCAAATGAAACGAAAAGAACCTACTAAGACACTTATGATGATTTTAAATTGAAAAAACCCCTTTGGTCTCCATGGCTTAGACAAAGATATTTTCTCATTTCCAGGGTTAAGAGATTGATATTTTAATGTTATATGTTTTTGTTTGTTTCAGGCCACCAAAATATTTATTGAGGAACTAAACCGGCAAGACAGCAACAATGGTCCAGTAGCTTGGAGTACAGCTGTTAAATTTCTGTGTGCAAGAAAATTTGATGTTCGTCGAGCTCTTGACTTGTATGTCTCACATCAGGTATAGGAATTTAACTAAATATTATCAATGTATAAATTTTAAAAGTTTATACATGTACATGTATGGATCATTACAAATTTTATCAAAATCTCTTTGATGATTTTTAAAATTTAAAATTGTAACCTCTCTCGCTGTTAAAAAATATTTTGAGGGGATGCTTAATTATTCGGTGGGTGGATGTTTTTTATGCCCTGCCCAATGCAGTGAGGGTATGGGGTATGGTGTCAGGCCGTCTGTCTGTCCATCAATCTTCTTGTCAATCCGTCCACATTATGTTTCCAGATCATATTTCTGAAGCCCCTTGGTAGGCTCAGATGTGCCTTTTGGGAGTAAGGACTTTTGACCTACTTTGTGAGCTATATTTTTGAGCCAAGATAGCTTAGCAGTCATGTTTCTGAATTATGAATTCTGTTGGGGGATTTCTTCAACATTGCACATACATTACACATCCCTGAGGCGGTGCCTTGTAGATGTGCCTTTTAGTTTCACACAATACACTACTCTGCAATTCTGATTCTATTCTGCTTACCTGCTTCTAAAATCGTCAATAATACAACTTTCCTGCCTCTACACCTCAACAAAGTTTAAATCTGTGATTTTTCACGAAGATCTGCTGTCACAACTTAACCCGGGTTATTCAAGATGGCGGCATCACGACATAACCCAGGTTACCACGGTTATGATGGATCATGTCATAATGGCTGAGAAACAGATCGACCCGGATTGTGTGCACCCGGGGCATGGTGGATCATAAGTATGATGCTGGCCAAGGTTTTAGAAAATATTTTGAAAAAGGTCTCAATGCAGTAATGTGTGAGTTGCAGTGGTATTATTTGCTGCTGAGCAATAATGGTCTAGCAAGAAATAAAACCACTGTAACTATGTAACATGTCCAGTTATGTCCACTGCAACTAACATATCCGGTTACCCCACTATGGTCGGCAGTAGTGAGGGCCTACTGAGAATTTCCGACCACCACTCACTCTGTGCAACCACCACTTGCTTCTAACTAGGCAGTATTTATAAATCAATCTAAAGGCCTAACTTTTGAAAAAGGGGAATTTCTGACCACCGCTCATCACACAGCCCTCTATAGTATGTGAAAACCTTTTTCTTTATCAAAAACATTCAACAACCCACCATGCACTCCAACTTTAGATGAGAAATATAGCCATTCCTTTTTTTGTAGCTCATTCGAGAGAAAGAAGGTCTTCAGGTGATAGATCCCAAGGTTGACTGTGTCAGAAGAGAACTCCTCAGTGACAAATTCACCATATTGGTCAGTACATTTTAGTGTTAACCCTTAGGACACTGATGTCGACCACAGTAGACATTCTGTGTTTTATTAGCACCTGTATAACCTGTTGTTAAAAGTGAAATATGCTATAAATCTTGAAACACTGATATATGTTGGGACTTGAATTTCGCAAATCACACAAATTTCCAGTAACTTCAAGTTGTGTGTCGCGGTAGCGAGACACAACTTGAAGTGACTGAAAATTTAAATTGAATAACTCAGTGCTGTAAAAGGTAATAAATGCGTGCATTCGTCCCGTTAGACCTTTGATGAATGATGCGAGCCTGACATGACATTGTTTTTCTCTAGTGGCATGTGGTCTATGTGACCATCATCACTTCCCCATTATTTTGTGTACTGGGCCCATTGAGTTTGCAATGCTAGGTCCAGCATTGACACTGAATGCGGTAAATTGAACAATTACAATTTTCACCCACCTGAAGTGTCTCGCTACTGCACAACTTCAAGTGGTTGAAAATTACTCACATCTGTTTAATTTTAGAGCGAACATTTGCAAACTTCATGTTTAAGCACTCATCTTATTCCCAGTGGCCACCATCTGGGTCGAGGCCTATGTAGTGTAAAGTTTGAAGTTGATCCATCAATGGCAATGTGATCTGCATAACCATGCAATACATACATACATTTTCCTGTAGTGTTCTTAAGCGAATGACTTTGAATTTGCCTGTTTTAGCATGGTAGAGATGCACAAGGGGCTGCTTTGGCACTTTTCACCGCACGGCTGCACTATCCAGCGCGCACCACACATCAGTCCACATTAAAAGCTGTGGTATTTCAGTTAGATACCGCCCTTAGCAGGTGAGATCTCCATACTAACTGACAATTTTAGAATTACTTTTTTATCGTAAGGTTACCATGGTTACACAATATAAAAAAAAATTAACTCCCAATTATGTCTCATATTCTGAATAAAATCAACTCGATAGAAAATTGAATGTTTGGAGCATCAAAATATATTACACTTTATAAAATCAGATCTCTTCTGCTGATACTTTTTGTTAACTTCTCAGAAATAGTTGGTGTAATCAGGGCTTATGTACTAAATGGCATGCCTAGCTGCCCGGGACAGTCCCATTCGATTACCAGGGAGAGTGAATCAGGCCCTCTAACCACGGTTATGGAAAATTATGGAAAACCATGGAAAATGAAAAAATAAAATCTAGGCTTGTAAAAGTTATGGAAAATAAAAATTTGGCAAAAAGTCATGGAAAAGTCATGGGATTTTGAATTTTCATAAATGTCCATCACATTTCTCTTGAGAAAAATGTGTTGAGTACCCACACTTTTGACACACAATGACACTGGCAGTCCACTTATAGCTGTAAAATATTTTACATGCAAAAAGTGGTTAAGTAAGAAACCCGGAACTCCCGGTTCAGCTTTTGATCGGACCACTGTGGTGGTGGGGGCTGTATAGTTTTGTATGTACATTTTTATATTCGTTTTCAAAGTCATGAAATTCTTAAGAAATGGTCATGGAAAGTCACGGAAAAGTCATGGAATTTTATTTCCTGATCTCCGTGGCAACCCTGTCAGTATTCCTGCCAGACGGTGGATAAAATGCTGGCTCAATGTGGTCCGCCGTCTGTGATGCTCTCCCAACAATAAACCAACAGTGTCTCAATTTCTGGTGTTTTCTGTGGATAGAGCAGTTTATGGTGGGTTTACACCCTGAAGCTCAATATTCAGTGTTCCCTCAATCGGCTTGATGGACAGCTCCTCCTTCCCATACTAAGCTAAGCATGATAAGAACAGGGGAGAAAGAAACTCTGGGATGCGGTAAAAAATAACTTCTTTTCAGTGTCATTATTTAACGCAGTAGTGCACATGATGATCCTTACAAAGAAGCAGAATAACTTTGAGATTATCACTTTTACCTTGGGTGAATGAATTTGTTTTGTTATTTTTAATTTGATTTCTTCCACAGAGAAACAAAGTATGTGTGGCCAATTTGTGATTATTTCTTTTTTTAGTTTGGAAACTCAACGCAATGGACTGGTTTTTATCTATGATATGACTCAGTCTAAATACAGCAACTTTGATTATGAGCTTAGCATCAAAATCTTGAGTATGCTGAAGGTGAGATTTATGATATATTTCATTAACCCTTAAAGTACTAAGGTGTAGAATTTAATTTTGCTTCCGCTTGAAGTTGTGGGTGAAAATTACTTGAGTTTTTTTTTAACCCTTTCAAGCCAGAATTTACTGCCGCAATTCCTGACTTGTAGGGGATGAAGATGATTTGATGTGGTTGAAAAGGGAATTTTCATTCCTAAACCCCTAGTTGTAGGCAAATTAAGTCTGTTTTCAGGGATGTAATATGATGCTTTAATGCATCGTGGGGGCTTAAAGGGTTTTAATACCACACAATTTCAAATCTTAACGTTTAAACACTCATTATATTCCCAATAACAGTGATTTTATCAGCTAATAAAACAAAATAAAACGACTATAGTTGTGATTAGCGGCGCAACTACCAGTAATGATGCAATTTAGTTTGAACTTGAATATCACCTTATTATTTTGAAGTGTGTGCGGCTGGGGACCATATGTATACTTTTTCATTGATCAATTGTTTTGTGGTGGATGCTTAGCTAATCTAATAATTCAACTTTGAAGATGTTTATTTGTTGAAAATATAAATATTTTTCATCATTTGAAGTTGGAAATTGTTGAATTCCAGCTTCAAATGATTGAAAAACAGTTACAAACCATTCTGCAGACGAGGGCTGATGCACTAAATCTTCGTGATTCCTATTTGTTTCAGGGGAGTTATCCTGCTCGTTTAAAGAAAGTTTTGATTGTGACTGCTCCGCTTTGGTTCAGAGCGCCATTCAAGATCCTTAGACTTTTTGTTAAAGAAAAACTACGAGACAGGGTAAGCGCAACCTTTAGAAGTGGACAAAAGTCAACATCACATATCAGCCTCCAGTGTCATATTTTTAGCAATTTATTATTACCTGAATAAATAGTTTACAGTATTGATTATATGATTCTGATTTGACCTGACAAGGATAATTACCGATATCTTAGAGAGAACTTATTCTATATGCAAAGTCCATATGACAATGTCTGCATTTCTGTTATCATGGTTTTTAACTGACATTAATTTTAGTCAATGGTTTGAATTGGAATGAATTTATACTGCTGATCACTTTTACTTACATGCGTTCCATATGTATTTATTCTCAATTGTGCATCAATATGTTCATTAACGGGGAATCCATATTTTTTAATTTCTAAAAAAAAAAAAATTGTCAGCTACAAGCACTAAGATTAACAAATTTCCACTTTAAATGTTATTCTAGCGATCATTGTTATATATAATTAATAATGGCTGAGAAAAAGGTCTTTAGATGTGAGAAAATTTATATTTAACAATCTATGTTTCACACACATAGTTTTTTGAAATAAGTATCTGGGACTATATCTAGCTGTGATAAAAGGGAAAATTTGCCTTTCATAATTAAAAAAATTATTGTTTTTTTACTCTGTAAATATATCCTGCATAAGCCAGATCATTTTGTACAAACATTTAGTTGATTGCTGACTGCTTATGACAGGTACATACTGTGAGTCAAGGCCAGCTGCCTCTACATGTGCCGGCTGGCTCAATACCTGAGCGCCTGGGAGGCACCATGCAGCTACAACACAAGGAATGGATCCGTACATGCATGCAAATGTGCTGGGGAAAAAGTTCTGAGGTGGCTAGTGACATTTCTATCTATTTAGAGCATTTAGACAATAATATAATGACTGAACTAAGTGTGTCTAGCATATCTAGTCTGGGAAGTGCCACATCACCGACTGGCGACGAGAGTATGATCAGTACCAGTGATCTGGAATCTGAAGGCTCTCGTGGAACAGTACATGAGAAACAGCAAAGTGAGTACCAGGAGAAGGAGGTGGGTCACCTGGACAATACGATGGACACGTCAGAAGATGGATCCCCCCATATCCCCTCATCCCCCACGTCACCCGCCCCCCACATTGTGTCATCTAATCCTCCGTCAGCGGTCGCTTCCTGTAAGAGAGATTTTGAAAGAGACGATGTACAAAATGTAGTGGACGGTTCAGATGTACCGGCGCTACCACGTAAGAAAAGACCCGCTCCCACAACGGATGATGACTGGGATCACTCCATACATTGCCCTGAACCTGGGGGATATAATATCAAAGAATTTGTGGAAATTACACGTATTAAAGGCAGGAAAGGTCTATACAGGGAATATGCTCGTGTAAAAAGTGAACCCCCTGTTGGTACCTTTGAAACTTCCAAGTGAGTATATTATTTTCTGTGTTTAAAGATGTCAATATTTTGTCAAAGCTATGCAAAACTGTATCATCACATTTTTGGAGAGTATATGCACCATTTAAAGTCTTTATTTTTTAAATTTTCAAGGGGTGGGCATCAAATTCGACAAGGAAATTACCCTGCTATTTTGAAAGCCCTGTATAGGGGCCTACTGTTTATTGATATATATAAAATGTGTATATATGGGCCTAGCAGCACAGGGGCTAAAACATTTTCCCACATGTCCAAGTATACAGGTATACTGATATAGAGTTCAGTTGTTATTCATCCACTTTATCATGTTTATTCACATCATTATCGCTGTTTTTCATCAGTCAATTATATTTGTTCTTTGTGCATTTTATTTCATGCATTCATGATGTTTTTAAAAAAAATTATTCTGACTTTCAGAGCAAAAAGTAATCTGCCTAAGAATCGATACACAGACGTTCTCTGTTTGGATCATTCAAGAGTTCAGTTGTCTACAGACGGTGAAGACACTTCTGATTATATCAACGCTAACTTTGTAGATGGCTACAAACAGAAGGGTGCTTATATTAGTACCCAAGGTAATAACAAATTTAGTAGCGCAAAGATTGGGAATTTTGTATTGGAAAAATAAATGGATCCCAATAATATAAAATATAAATGTACAATCTGATGTAATGTGGAGTTTTACATTTCCTTACTCGCTTGTAGCTACATTAACCCTTGGAGCTCTGAGATGATAAATTAAAATTTTTAGCCACTTGATGTTGTGTCTCGCTGCCGCGATCCACAACTTCAAGTGACTAAAAATTAGTTAAATTTGCTCAATTTTAGTCTAAATGTATATGATTATTGGTGATTTGAGACATATTTAATTTCTAAAAGTTTGCTATATAAAGCGATTGAAACACATAGGAAACAATACTACAGTGAACATCAGTGCTCTAAGGGTTAATAACACTGATACATGTAAGAGCCCCTTTCCCTTTGGCTGAGGATGTTTCCAATTGACATCATGGGCGTATTGTTGTGAATATTCTACATGATGCAAAGACCATAATAAAATAACCAGAGCTTTCATAAGCAAAACTTTATTTAAAACATAACACTAATTATAACATAATAAAATGTTGCTCATAAAAATTACTAGAGCAGACTGCACACATGACATATTACTATACTTTTAACTGATATATAATTAGCTACCTAATTATAGTCTAATTGAAAACTGTTGTGCGTTAGAGATTTTCCTAGAAGCAGGTGAGTGCTTGTTTTGCTTGATAGATATGTAGCAGCTTAGTTCAATTACCTCGACTAAGCTATCATACAATCATGCTTACAATGATCCTGCACTTTTAGGTCCCTTGCCAAGAACTTTTGCAGATTATTGGCGGATGGTATGGGAACAAATGGTGCTATTGGTCGTTATGACCACAAGGTGTGTATAAGTTAATCGATAATTTAAATTGAAGAATTAGTTTGCATGAAATCTGATTTCTTCTAGGCCTACTGATCAGGTGATCTTATTTCTAAAATGTATACAACATGCTCTAATTAACCCTTAAAGCGCTGAAATATATTATTATAAACCATGGAGACCAAAGGGTTTTTTCAATTAGAAATAATCATAAATGCCTCAGTCAGCTCTTTCTGCTTCATTTGAATACCCATAGATGCTATATGTCTATGGTTAATATAAATTTTTTTATTCTTTCAGTGCGGGGTCCGACTTTAAACCTCAGAATCTGACATCTACAGACGTATAAAGACGGTCCCCGCACTGAAAGGGTTAATTATCCACCAATGATGTGGTGGAGCTTTGTTGTTTCAGTGCTGTCAGTTGTTGTTATTATTATTCAACAATTCGACAACGTAAATGCCCTGCAGTCGCCTATATTCATCCGAACACTGATAGATTACCCGGGTTGAGTTTGAATATCAGCCAACCTTGCACTGATGAAAGTTGTCATATATTCACAAATTACATAGCATTTTGTGTGTTTTTTTTCAGAACGGTTGAGCGGTCGAGATTGAAATGTGGTCAGTACTGGCCGATGGAAGAGGATGGAGTGGAAGAATACGGAGACTTTATTGTGATCAACAACGGCATGGACCACAGAGAGAACTACACATTAACTTCACTCATACTGCAGAATACTAAAGTTTGTACAATATCTCATAATAAAATAAATGTTTTTCTACTCTTTAATATGTGTATATTGTGAAACATACTGATATATGTGATTTAACCCTCACAACGCTGAAATATTTTTGTATAAACCATGGAAACCAAGGTTTTTTTTTTAATTAAAAGTCATCATAAGTGTTTTAGTTAGGTCTTTCCACATCATTTGAATACCTTTCTTATGGGTCTATGGCCATTATTAATATTTTACTATTTCAGTGCGGGATCGACTCTAGACGTCATAAGCTGACATCTATAGATGTCATATTCTGACGTCTAAAGTCGGTCCTCGCGCTGAAAGGGTTAGAAATTGTATATTCTGAAACACACTGATATTTCTCATTTAATCAATGTTATATTCAACTACATGTAGAATAGTGGTATATCAAGTGATTTGATTAGTTATTGTTTGTTTTTTTAGACGGATGAAACACGAGAAATAACACATTTTCAATTCACCAGTTGGCCAGATTATGGTGTACCACATTCTGCAGAAGCATTCCTTGATTTCATGTTTCATGTGAGAAAACGGCAGCAGGAGCGTACACAAGAGCTCTCTTCAAATTGGGACGGGCATCCTGGTGGACCACCTATAGTCATTCATTGCAGTGCTGGCATTGGAAGAACAGGTTGATTATATTATAATTTGTAAATCTTTTCTTTTGTGAACATATGGAAAGTTTAATAATCAAAGTTTGGGTTGCCGTTTTTAACCTGCAGGGCTGGGGCCAAGTACTTATTTGTACTTGAGTACATTTTTTTGAGTACTTGCTTGTACTTTATTAGCAGGTGTGCTAGGAAACAGAGGCCAATCATTATAAAAGCGTCAAGGCAAACTAAATACACTTCTGAAATGATGAATAGATTGAAAAAAAATTGTAAAAAAATTAGTTAATTTAATTGATGTCTATTTTCTAAAATTTGTAAGTTCGATTAATACGACAACACATTTCGACACATTAAGTGTGTTGTCTCATTAGGATTTTGGGGCCTCAATATAAAAAATACTTAGGACTTATTGTGTTGTGTCATCCCAGAAAAAAAACTATTGTTGATCATTTTGCTATTATTACTACAAGGGTGCGAAATTTCCATCTACACTGTACAGACAGATTTTCGTCTCTTGAAAAAAATCAGAGTAGGCAATTCTAGTAGGCAATATACTTTTCAGTCTTGGAGTAATTTCCCACTCCCACCCCTGTTACTAGCCTAGCGAAAAAATACTCGCATTTTGAAGTAATAATAGACCATGTCTAGTAGGAGGAGTAATTTATAATGCATCAGCTATTCTGTTATAATGTCAGCTAACATTTTACACAAGTACCAAACTTTTATGACTAGTTTGCTTATCTTAACTTTGTAATACCAGATGATCTAGTAGATGCTCCACATTAATCCCACCCTGAGTATTACACTAATAACTCTCTCTACATCATCAGCTGTAGTTGAGGATAAATGTAGGGGATAAACAGCTCAATCACTCAAACTTTTAAAAGCTAATCCTGTTACTATCCCCATCATAGTTATGAGCACAGATTCTCAACTTAAAGATACTAGCAGAAAAAGTAATTAACAGAAATAAATGAGTTTATGTACAGATTAGTTTGTGAATAACTACTATGAAGTAACAATATTATTGAGCTCAGTTGATTTGGTTTAATTTACTTTCTCTGTATTTAATGATTACATGTCTATAATTACGCCAATGTATTTGGTGATTGTACTCAAATACATTTCAAATGTACTTGATTATTTTTAATGTACTTGTACTATACTTGTACCCAAGTACCATATCAATGCACATGCTTCAACCCTGGGATGCAGTTAGTAACCGTCAATAACGTACATGTAATAAACAAAATTTTTTTTTTTATTTTTCTGGCCATTACAGTACTTTGTAATTTATTATCACACACAGGGTATTTCAAGAATGAGCTTTGACAAATATGTTAGGAGTTTATATAGTGCAATGTGTCTTGAGTTGTGATATTATGTTTGATTCCAGTATCTTTTTGTAGGTACATTTATCACAATGGACATCAGCACACGCAGGCTGGACGATATTGGGACTGTTGACATTTTGAAAGCAGTGAGACGAATACGTACACAGCGTGCATTCAGCATTCAAATGCCAGACCAGTACGTGTTTTGCCACTTGGCTTTGATAGAACATGCGCAGCGAGAGGAAATTCTTAAAGAAGTGGATCTAGATGGTTTTGAAGACAGCAGTAGTGACAGTGATTGATGGGATGTCACTTTTTAACCCTTTGCCTGCTAAGCGTGATCAGCGTAAAATTTTTAATCTGTTTTATTAGCCGTTCAAATTGCAGTTATTGGCAACGAAATGTGTTTTCAAACTTCAAGATTTGCAAATGTTTGGTCTCAAATTAAACGAATATGAGTAATTTTCACACACGCGAAGTTCTGGGTCGTGGTAGCGACACACAACTTCAAGTGGGTGAAAATTTAAATAAATTACCATAGCAGGATAAGGGTTAGAAACGAGGCTGAAGCTACAATCATTGTATGATCACACATAGGAGGGGAGTGTCCAGCTGGCTGGAATAATGCACATGGTTTTGCTCAATTTCAGGCTCTGAGCAACTGGAACAAGTATGTTTTCTTGTATTGATGCCCAATTCAGGATGACATTATACATACACTGCTAATTCTCTTTGTTCTGTTCACTTTGTTACATAATCACAAAGTTCCTTTTTATTATGATAAAGAGGTAATACATGTATTATCACATATTATTTTAAAATTTGCTATTCTTTTCATTTCCAGAATTGTGATATAGATCATATATATAGAATGACAATATAGAAAATTTCGAATGTTTGAATACCCAAATTTAATATAATACAGATCTTGCCAATTGTAGATTTATTTCAAGATGTGTTATCCTTCAAATCATTTATTTGTGCTGCTAGTTTCCCATTGTATTCGTTTGTGTGACTAAAATGAGCATAATGAAGAGACTGTGATCTTGATACATGTTCATAGTGATCGCTAATAACCCTGATAACAAATGTGGAATCTTGGCCAGGTTGTTCAGTAAGATATGGATGAAAAGCAGGCCTGGATCAGAGAAATGTTATTATACAATCCCAGCAATTGTGATACATTCAACCAATGTTGAGTTAACATTGGGGCAATGTTGCAGGCGTTGGTCTAATATTATAATGTTAGAATGTATGGTGTTCGTTGGGATAACAATATTAGAATCACCACCTAGTATGAGTTTAAGTTGAGTGTTAATCTGTTCAATTTTTCAGCTAATTAAATAACTAGCCAACATCTATTCTCTACTATGATTATCCCACACAAAAACTCTTTTGAGTGCTTTAATACATTTAATAATTTGGAATCATTTATCAAGACATAACCTGTGTGAACAATATCATGCTCAACTTTTGTTTGATGTAAATTTGTGATCATTCAATGAAGATGGTGGATAATGTCAGATACTGATATTGACTAATAGTTGGCTGTTTGATAATATATCTGATATAACTTAATGGAGATTAATATTAGACTTTGTCTATGGTAAATAAGAAAAAGGTCACAAAACATGAATGTATTTGATTTCTATTATATTTGCACAATTATTTACAGGTCACACATCTCCAGTTTGCCATAGGTTACATATATATCGTCCCCTTGATGTTAGAAGGTGAAAAACTGCCACTTTACAAAGTGGCAGTTTATCACCTTCTAACACCGAGGGGACGATATATGACTGGTCTGACAATCAGCACTGCACTCTCTAACTTAAAACGACCGCAAAGATATATTTTCTGGACATAACTGAAGAGCAACAATCTATGCACAGCTTATTAATTGGAATACTTTTAGGTGATCACAATCGTGAACATAATTGTGTGGGACATATTTTTCTTTACATTGTTCCAAGCAAGTGTTTAACCCTTACAGAGTGGAGATCGACTTTAAACGTCAATCTAAAATCGATCCCCGCACTGTAAGAGTAATTATATTTATGATGCCCATAGACCCATAACATCAGTATTCAAATTAGCCAGAAAGAGCTGACTAAGACAGTTATGATGATTTTGTACTCTGGTGCCGTGTTCCCAGACAATCAAAAGTATTAAGTTACCAGCTTAGCTGTTAAGTCACTACCGGTGCATGAAGTTCCTGCTTCACAAGTTCTGTGTATGATCTGAAATAATTCATCGTCTGAAAGACATTCTCGCCATCCATCTGTTATAGGATGTCACTAAAGCTTGTAACCTTTGTCCACTATGATTACACAGTTTAATACGAGCAAAATGCCATATTGAGACATCAATAACAAAGTGCCGGGTGTCATTATGTATGTCTAAGATAGTAAAAGAGATATAATATTAAAAGCTTTGTTTATAAGATTGAAGACTGTTATATTATTTAATAAAAACACCATGACATGAAGCATCATGTCTATTTATTCTATATATCACTGTTAAAAACATGCTAATGTCCTTTAACTAATATTAGTCAAGTCATTTTGCTGCATAAGACCTCAATAATTATGTTGTGTTATGGAAATTTGTTAGTGTATCCACTTCTCTTTAAATACAACACTGGATATCTAAGTAAATATAACTGAAACGTTTTGTTGTTGATTTAAGCCACAGTAAATCAATAGAAGAACAATTCTTTGACTGCGATCACATCATGAACTTGGAGAATTGTATGTGTGCAAGAGTAAATTAAACATATTTTGTAAACTGTATAGTTTCCTTCACGAGATTAATAATATATACATAGGGATATATCATGTATTTGTTATTGTATGGTTGTAGTTGTTTTTGACAAATATGACATTTGCAACCCACTTGGACGTGCGGGTCCATTGTTTTGAAAAAAACATGTTCCATTGTTTCAAAAAATGTGTATTTTTTAAATAGCAACAGTGATCTAGATATAATGATCAAAGTAAAAAAAAAGAAGTGTAAAGTGAACCGGTGAGGTTTACATTTGACAGAGTTTAACTGAACACTCAGTTATAAACATCACAGTGCCTGGTGATACATACATTTACTTTCCACATGTTTTTAAAAGTCCTTCGAGGCCAAACGTGTTGCAAGTGACAAATCACATGTCGGACAAGATTACGTGCTTTTATCAAGATAGAAGTATAGATAATAAATACATGAAGCTGTTTGTTCCACCTCCCAATAACAGGCATTCATGTATTTTTTTTCATTGATGCCTGTAGATGTTATGTCAGATTATTTAGTCATTTGGTAACCCTTTGCCTGCTAAGCATGATTATAGTCGTTTTAAATCCATTTTATTAGCCGATCAAATCACTGTTATTGGGAACGAAATGACTGTTTAAACATCAATATTTAATGTTTGATATCAAAATTAACATATAGGCCTACAAGTAATTTTCAACCACTTTAAGTTGTGGGTCGCGGTAGCGAGACACAACTTCAAGTGGGTGAAAATTTAAATAATTTAATTTAGTGCGTTGAGGGTTACTTTACTGTTGTGGTGAACAATGTTATATATCACTATGACAATCACTTGAATATATGGGAAGTACAAGAAAGAAAGATTTGTGTGTATGCTTTGGAAAGATGTACATTGAATATGCATTATTTCAATTGAAGATAAATACACTTGCTTCAAGTCGGCGATTTAGAAATGTTTGTTATTTAAGTTCGCATTCTAGAATTTCTGTGCTTACTGACTTGTCAGGTAAATTATTTTTTTAATGTATGTTTATTTTAATTTAATAAAAGAAAAACTTTTGCATTTAAACCACACAGGTGAATGTCATAATAAACAAACTTGTATGGCGCGCTATTCGCTCGTAGACTAGTACTAACAGCTCAATGTGTCAAATTGTCATGTTGTGCCAATCCTCCAGAAAGCATAGCATTTTTTAGCTCCATCTGTGTGATTTGTATATTTTTTATATGAAATGTGAGTGAGCAGTCATGGTAACATTTTGTAATAAATGCAACATGATGTATTCTATATATGAAAAACGTCTGTAAATTTGTACAATTTTTTTCTCCTTTCATGCTACACAAATATGATATTTTGTTGTTTGGCTACTGCTAGAGTAGTCCCGAGAAGTTTTAGCGAGCAGGCAGCTTTTTGATGAATAAAATTGTCCTTAATAGCCGATAAAACAAAAGATGGCACATTTTTACTAGAAAACATTATTTTTAATATCACAGTATAATAAACATTAGAACCAGAAAAATCCTTCCACATTTGTTCAAATTCGGAAAAAAGTTGTTTTTAATGTGGAAATGTCTTACCATGAACTGCAGATTCCAAGCGATTTTATTTCTTGGAGTGAAACTTTTTTATGTCTTCATATGTTTTTCATGTAGCTCAACACAACAAGCACAATCACATGGCTGATGTTTTGAAACAAAAGCACAAATCTTACTTGCTTCTGTGTTGGTTGGATTTCCTGCTTTTACAGCTACATATATACATATATGAAGTTTTCACTTTTTATTTAAACATGTTTCAATCCCTGTGTCTTATCAGATGGAACAATATATTTGAAAATCTTCTTTCTTGCCTTTTTTTCACAGAGGAACATAACATAATTTAAAATGAGCAATAAATAATAATAATTGCCAGGCTGTGTATGTTTTGGTCTAAAAAGTAAAATTTCCAAAATGTGGTTTTCATGTCTTCAGCTGGTGCAAGGAGAGAAGGAAATGCAAAAATCAAAACAGCACGCCCATGTGTCATGGGTTGCAAGCATAGGCTGATAGGCCAAACAACAAACATTTATTATTAGTTATAAATTGAAGCCATGTTATGGCTTGCAAGGTAATCCGTTTGCAAAAGTGGAAATCCATCACAGAATCAAATTGTAGTGACTAAAAATTCAAATAGAACTACCGGTAACGTTACAAGGTCAAAATACATTATTTCAAGTGATTACTCATTGAATTGAGTATGCCCTGTTTAGCGTAACCTAGCTGTCTGTCCATGTTTGTATCTGTTGTGTTTACATGTCTGGCACTTCTCGGCATCAGTTGTCCAGCAGCTTGCTATTAACCCTCTGCCTGCTAATCACGACTACAGTCATTTTTAATCTCTTTTATTAACGATTCAATCACCATTATTGGGAATTAAATTAGTCTTTAGAGATGAAGATTTGCTAATGTTTAGTCTCAAATTAAACAAATACAAGTAGTTTGCACCCACTGGAAGTTGTGGGTAGCGGTAGACAGACACAATTTCAAGTGAGTGAAAATTTAAATAAATCACTTTAGCAGGATAAGGTTATAGACAGACTGCCTGTATCGCACATATCAGGGTCTCGTCATCGTGTACAGGCATCAATACAATGAACCCTTTCAGCACGGGGACCGACTTTATATGTCATAATCTGTCTGTAGATGTCGGGGTTGGCGTCTAAAGTCGGTCCCCTCGCTCAGAGAGTAAAATATTTATAATGGTCGTAGACCTATAGCTTAAGTATTCAAATGAAGCCGACAGAGCTAACTAAGACATTTATGATTATTTCGAATTGAAAAAACCCTTTGGTCTCCATGGTTTATACAGAAATATTTTAGAGTTGTAAGGATTAGGGGAAAGACCCAGGGGCAGAATCAGCATTATAATAATCTCACATGTCCACAAGAGGAGCAAACAGAAAAATAATGCTTAGAGACCACGGACCAGTTGTAGGTTCTTTACAAATACGATGAAAGTACCCTGATAATGTAAGTCAAATAATTATTCACAGAATAGTGACCATTGTATTTGCCTTGATTTTGAATTTTTGATAAGAATGCTGATTGTTATTAATGTTTTTTTTGTAAATTTTCTTTGAAAAGAGAGAATACTATAAACTCATGTTTTTTGTTGCTCCACTACCCGACGTATGAACAATTTTAGAAATGAAAGGTTATTTAACCCTTTAACCGCCAAATTATTTAATTGGTATTTTCACCCACTTGAAGTTGTGTTTCGCTGACGCGATCCACAACTTCCAAGTGTGTGAAAATTATTCAAATTTGATATAGTGTATGTCAAATATTTTCAAATCTTGCTCATCGATATCACGTTTTATTTCTAGCATGTTTAAAAGCTGATATGTAATGTGATAATAAAAAATGTAGAAACGGAATATAATCGGGGACCGGTGGTTAAAGGGTTAAGATGAAAGGTCCGTCCAGCCTGAGCTGATCGTCTGTAGTAATATATTTTGTTGTATTTCAAAGTTACAACAGGGCATTGTAAGTTGGGAAAGTTCGCTGTTGTTTTCTGCTCAATTATAGACAACATATCTTATGTGTTAATATTATATCTCTTTAGTTAAGTTTATCTTCCTTAGATGAATAGGCCTACATTTGCTTGAGCCTCACGGTAATTCTGTCAAAAATCATTAACATGTACTTTGAAACGTTAAAAAACATGTAGATGGATTTAAATATAATATTATGTTGATGAACACTTAGCTGTACGTCCCGCAGTTTGTCAGTATAAACAACACGAAGCTTATATTATTCATTGTTAAGACAAATAGTAAAACTTTGTTGATATGTCGAATAAACTGTTAACATTCATAGACATTTGTGTTGCTGCATGATCCACGTGTCTTCTTCACCAAAGAGCTGTTTACTACTTGTTTGATATTCACTACTTGTTTGCTACTTGTACAGTGTGATTCAGTTTTGAGGTGGAAAAAAATCATATTGTTTTAAGATTGATAGCACATACTGTTGTACTTTATGATGTCAAAAGTCCTAAAAAATCTGATGTCGGCAACATAAAAAAACTTTACGGTTTAAATAAAACACTATTTTTAAGATGATAATCCATTCCTTTTCCAATATTATTCAAAACAATGTATAAATTGTTTAAGAAAATGATATAAGTATTACTATGTGAAGAATAAACCCATATTTGGTCAATATATATGATAAAACATAACATAAAAGGTTTATTACGTGAAATATACAAATAGCGAACCTTGGTCAGAAAACTAAAATATGATCTGCTTAGCATCATTTACTAAACCAAAAATACCAAGAATACATGTCTTATGTATTCTTGATAATACCGTTGTATGAGTTAATGATATCCAATATCAGCAACATCAAGTCAAATTTGGACATCATCGTTTTAAAGTCAATTAATCAGCTCTGGTGTGTTGTTGCATTCTTGTCCCATACATTTGCGGATATACCTCATCTTCGACAGCCACAACCACGTTGTGATGCGCTGGGCGTGCGTCAAAGCACGTTGATAAATTTATGAGAACGTAGAATGAACGTTATTTATTTTTTGTGTGTGTCAACCCCTGCGCACAGTTTCTGTATAGTAAAAAATGTGAGTGTTTTACCATTTGTGAATATAGACGCCAGAAGAACGTCAGAGCAGCGCCAGTCTAACGTTAGGTACAAGTACAGCACAGATCCACAAGCCATAAAAATCATCGTTTCCAGTCTTCATTGTCCAGCCATATAGGCCCTAGGCGGTTGTCCCTTGTTAAGGCGGGATGATCGACGGGGTGGTTCACAGCTAGAGACAGGAGACGGAAGTTCAGCAGGAGTTATCAGTTCAAGTGGTGGGTGAACAGAGTCAGTTGGATCAACACCCGAACAAGGGGCTGGTGGAAGATATAGTTCATTTGCAGTGTTATCAAACTGCTCAGATGAGATTCAGCTTCTTCGTTTTCAGACTGGTCAATCCACGTATGGGACCTGGGGGAGTCTGTGGCAGCGTAGTACCTTGAATATGGTAACATTCTGAAAGTGTAACCTTGTTAACTGAGACTTGGTAAATAATATTGTTTGTCAGCGATACTGCAAATCATATATTTACAACGAGGTTTAATTTTCTATCGCTCACTGCGAAGGTACACTAAATATCCAATCTCCAGGTCTGGAGAAGACGACTATATTATCTTTGAAGCCTTTGACCGAGTAGGCCCTACTGTAAGGGGGGTTATTATTCCTGGGCTGGTATTGTTGTTTTATTACATGGCGATCATCAACAGGAATAGAAGCTACTCGCCTGTGAGCTGATCTGTCTGTGTCCACAATTCTCTGGCAGAAAGACCATGTTTTCGTATTCTGGCATTCATATTAGCACTAGATAGAGCCAAGTTGAGTGCACTTATGGGGCCTCCCTCTGTGATCAAATGTAGAAGTTCTAGCCCAAGCTCTTGAATGGCTTTTTCAGCTACAGGGTTTTATTTAGGTTTTTCACGTTGCCAATGTCGGCTTAATTCCGTGTTTCTGAAAGTTTGTATCATTTGATAAGCTCGTAAATGTGGAAGCTCCCATCAATTCAGATGGTGATCACCAAGACATCGGAGATCTGAGCAGAGCGTGAGGAGAGCAGTAAGAAGGGTATCACGCTTTTCATCTGCAATGATTATAGTCTTTGTGTAGCAGCTCACAGTATCACGAAGAAACAAGACGCACAGTCGGTAACGACGCATTACATCAGCTGCAAATGCTTGACCCATTACGTTGAGCAGGGGGGGGGGGGGGAAGTACATTGAGGTTCATAAGGATAATAGCACTATCCATATCAAGAGCAAAGACAAATCTTGTAACTAGGCGCTTCATTTGATGTTGGGTTGGGTGATCAAAGCGGAGATGGATGGTTGTGAGCAGTCCATTCAATACACCACGTGGAATAACAATGCCATCACGTGCAGGCTGAAGGGGATATTCTCTGGCACAATAAGGACACCGTCATGAGCAATTGACACACATCTCAAGTAGCCTAGCGTTTTACATATGGTATTTTAGTAATTTTCTTAGATGGCCTAGTACCTTGAGTAAGATGGGAATGGACCTTGGTTTCTCCGTAAATCAGGGCAGTCTAGTTGAGTTGCTACCCACGTTGCTCTACTACGGAAATGGAATGGCATTTTGGCCCGACCATCAACAATGTCGGCCCCAATAATACGGAGTACAACGGATTTTCCTCGGCAGTAATAAATTTGCAAATCTGGCAGGTTTGATCAATGCATTTCAGGGGATTCCGACTAGCATAATCAGATGGTAAGTTTGCTTGACCGGCTATATGACAGACACGAGCCTAAAATCGGCTAACTGTGGAAAGAAATGAGGTAACTCGTGAGCTGGCTGAGAATATAAGCCTGGACACAAGGTTTGCTATCAGTTTTATTTGGGCAGGCTGTTTACCCTGGATTATAAAAGGTGAAAATTGCTTAACAGCAGAGGTGATGCAAAGTGCCTCGACTTCATATGATAGCCAAATTACCTGATGTTTCCCTAATCTGGCATTGACAAATCCAGCTAAAATAAGCTTTTGACCTCTAAGAAGATACATAGTAGCTCCGATGCCTCCAACTTTCACAGATGCATCGGTGACAATCCATAAGACATCACCAGGGCGTGGTAAGTGAATAGTTTTATTGTCTTTTAGAGCTTGTTGTGCCCTGCGGAAAGCTTCTAGGTGTTCTTCAGACCATGTTATGGGCTCATGAGAAATTTTACCTACGATTAAGTAATTCAGCGTAAACTTGCAATACTCTGCTCAGAAATGTGTAGGATCCAATAAAGGAGCGAATTGTGCTAACAGAGTTTGGAGGCTCTTCGGCCGATAATGCACAGATGCGATGCGGACTAGCATTTATGTAAGGTAGGCCTACCATTACACCAGACCCAACCAAGGATGTTAGCCGTTTGTGGACATATTGGAGGCGTAGGTTGTTAGCTTGCAAGACATCAAGAACGCGAGCCCAGTTGTTAGTGATCTCCTCTGATGATATATTTTTATCCACCAATAGCACTTAGTTTACTTTCCACGTTAGGCATCAGGGATGGTTGAGGTAAATCCTGTATTTTGTTATCATTATGCTGTGGAAGTCTACTTTTTCTCTGCGGAGGAAGAACGGGGTCCATATTAACCACAGCCCGTATATCGCCAGAGGCACCGTTGTATTTTGCAATCCTAGGGTAGAAGACTTACTTCATCAAACTTAAAATTAATAGCTGCTAGTCTCTGCCTAATACCTCTCAGAAGGCTGTTACTTGGGGTGGGTCAATTAATACAGATTTCGAGTGGTTTCATGGGAGATGTAGCTTTGTTAGGTGAGCCTGTGTGTGACTATGGTACTTGCAAATCAGCGGTAGGAGTAGCTATAAGATCTGACCAAAATGATGGTCCTTTTGTATAAGTATGGGTTGATCAGTAGTGTTAGTGATGCGCAGAGGCCCACCTACAGAATGTATTTCTTTGGGTTGTGGCCACATTTTTCCCAGTGCCGAAGACAATTGTAAGTATGTGCGAGGTTCAAGTGCCCATGCAGTATCAGGTTCGGCATCACTGGTTGTATATGCTTCAAGGAATTCACGTGGTAATATTACTGTGGATGGATGCGAGTGACGAAGCAGGTATGATTGTGTGCGACCTGCAGTGGTTCCACTATGTGACTGGGGACCATAATAGACAATATCAGACCCACCCAGAACTATTTGCTACTTGACAGGTCTTGTTGCCACATCATTCGTGACCATGAACCTGCCAAGACGTCTACATCCAGCCGGTCAACGACTAGGGCGTCAAGCTGGAAGGTCATCTTAGTTCTGGTGACGGTGCAATGGATCTCACCCTTAACATCAAGTGGAATCACACCATCCGCCTGACGAGCCATCTAAGAGGCTGGTCTAATATGTAAACCCATGTGACTGGCAGCAGAAGATTAATCATGTTTTATGATGGTCTATGAAAGGGTCATTTACTGTCAAATCTTGTGGCATAGTGTCTTGCCAGTGTATGAACCCTGGTCATCAATATTATCACATACCAGTCGAGATCGAGCAAGAGAAAGTTTATCATATTCTGTAAATATTTGCAGTCTCCTAATCCATGAGTAGATGATCCAGTGCGGCCGGTGGTTTTGCAAGTGATGCAAAACTTGAATGAGCTTTTCTTGCTAGTGTAGCTTGGGCTGAAAGTACGGAGCACCTTAGAGTCTTAGATAGATGGTAGCTCATCGAGCAACGACTCAGAAGCCTGAGATATATCAGGTTTGATAGAGGCAAGATAATTATTTCGCAACTCGACACCATATATCTGCTTAACGAATTGAGGTAACCCGGGATGGATGAGTTGAAGCCACAGGAAAACAGTGGTATTTTTAATAGTAGGTGTGAGATTTTAATCTGACGGTATAGCTTTACCATGATGTAAAATTCTACCAGTGGTGGCGACCAGATTATCCTCAAAGAAGGCAGTTAGTCGCAGTTAGACGCTCATCAGGAAGCTGCTTAATTTGACTGAGGTCTAAGAAGTGGCTACCAGACGATTGGAAGCGAAGTGCAGTCTAATTTTCTGCCCGGTGTCATTGAGTGATGTAGATGATTTATTATGGAATTACAATAAATTATGGGGCAAAAATTTGCAATTTGACCAAGCATCAAATCCAATAATGCGCTTTTCTGTACAGCGCCCTAACGTTTATCAGTGGCAACACTTTTGGGGTTTGCCTGGCCAGCGAGCCCGGCCAATTTCATTTATGGCCGGGTCGAGGCCAAGGTTCTTGGTCACGTGATTTTCATGCCTGTGCTATTGAGGCCGGTGAATAATTTTCTGGGTCAAGTCATAGGAAATGCGTCAGAGGGGAAATACAATACTGTGAACAACTCTTTATCCGGATTACCCTATTTTCATCTAAAAATAGCAACTAGTCACAAACATTCGCCACTGGGGCATACTAGAGGCTACATGAAGTTCGGCCACGCCGCGTAGTGTGGCTCTGGGAACCAGAGTATGTTGGGGTCATCAGTCAGACCTCTGGTGGGAGCTGTTGTAATTTTACATTTCCATGTAGGCCCCTATAGCCTTCCACCAGAGACTGGGAATATATTCGATTTTGCCGCCAATTCTCGTATGTTGTTATCGTTTCGTTTTTAGTGAGGGTCCATTGTCTTGGAGCTCATTAAGACATTGCATGGGAAAGGAATGCGCTGAGAGTGGTGCAAAGACTTATGAAAAGAATCTTAAAATCTTTACTGTAAGAGTATAAAGGTACCAGTCTTTACCTAAACAACACCTGTTTGTTGATATTTTGAAGGCGGGTGACCGAAATCCTCTGCCACCACGCGAATAATAAAGATAGACTTTAATGATGAACGTTTTATCGTTGTGACATTCTCATAGCAGAGATATAGCTCAAAGAACAAACTAAAACAATGAAACCAGCGGAGTGGCGTACCATAAAATATCTGTGGTACTTTTGGAAGGAAAGCACATAGTAGGCTGACTTATTTATAAAATACTTGTGGAAGCCACGTAATACTTATAAATCATTAGGCCATTAATTTACCTGTGGTACTTTTAGAAGGAAACCACGTGCATGGTCGGCCCACGTATTTGTAAAATGCCTATGGTATTCTCAGCATACAATATCACTTTCCAGTGTGAGGGGCCATGTAGGCCTATGTAGAACGACTGGCCAATGTGAAACAAATAGCTGGTGACACCGGGCCATGCCCATAGCCATGAATTGGTAGCAGTCAGCGTCGCCTTGGCCATTTGTTTTTTGCATAATTTAGGTCAACGTCTCGTGTTTTTCACAAGAATCATTGGTACTGCGCTAGATCTATGTCATATTATGACTCATACTTTCTATTAAAGGGACTGGCCCAGGCTAAAATCATTAAAAAATCGGTGATTTTATTTTAGCTTTTTAATATGTCCATATGATGTAAACATGTCGATAGACTAGAACTGCTAAAGTTTTTGAATTTTTCTGCTGCGCATTCACCAGTTAGACTAGATATAGAGACGACGAAATTCCTGACTTCTAATTATTGACAACCATGTCAAAAAAATGACAATGCTTAGCTGCATGTGTTATCCTAGAGCTGGTAACATTTATCGTAAAATATACCATTCATTCGTCTTAAAGGTTTCAGCATCAATTCTAATATCACTATCTGACAATTTCTGTATTATATGTCAATCTGCATGAAAACATTCTGATCGTGCATTGATCTGGCAACAGTAGGGACAGTTACTAACATCGTCTGAAGATGGTGTATGTTCATAATATATTCAACAAAAAATTCATAATCAGTATTTTAAACATTACCCTAGCAAATGAGCATTACTCTAGGACACATTACTCTTCACTGATCTGTTTGGACTTCGGTTGTCCTCAACCATAAATCTTATATGCTTAAAACATATATAGGTCAACTTCTGCACTAAATTACATATTTTTGATATCGTGTAACTGTATGTTAGCATTGTCATTGACGGTGACATCATCTAAATCATCCTTGTTTAAAGTTAGAGGAGTAAATATATAATGCGTACATTACGTTTTTGTGTGGATCTCTGAGTCGATGGTTGTGACGTTATAAGTTCATTTATATCTGTCTGAAAACTGTGTTTTCAACGCATTACCTGGCTATTCTATGGTCTTTTTTTCTGGCCAAAAACATAAAACCGAAGATGATTCTATTAGGTAAATTGTCAATCCGATTAAAAAACATATTATTTATGTGATGTGCACGTTTTGACCAGCACAATATAATTATAAAGTGGATTATACTAACAGAACGGAACATGTATGCGTATTCTCATTGTCATGGCTATGTAGACGACCTTGATGGATCAACTTCATATTTTGCTCAAATCTAGTATAGGGCTTGGCCAATGGGCATTCAAATTACCTTAATTGATTTATTCTCTACTGTAAGAGCACGATACAAGTGGATATCACAAAGCAACAAACCCATAGGCCTAGAGCGGATATATGGTGAGCGACAGGTTATCTAGTGCCGGGCACGGGTCAACAATCATAAAATATTTTTGTCAGTCATCTAAACATTCTTACAAAATGCCTCTTACATTGGTTTCCCTCGACTTCTGAATGTGAAAAATTGGCTTTAAATAAATTATTACACTGGACTACAATGTGTCGTTTTTCTGGCGCAACATCTGGCGCAACATTTCCCCTAGCTTTGTGAAATATTGATAATAGATGTTATCGCGGCTCTGAATTGGTTTCCTAGAAGTGAGAAAACTATATGTAGACACAAAAAACACATTTCTACGTTATTTGGAAGCAAAGTTAAGGCACATTACGTTGCAGTGACAGCCATTTTGGATTTTGCCCTCTAGCGGCCACTGTTTAATAATAATGGTAGCTATATGACCTTCAGAAACATCATAACTGAATACCCTGGACCCAAAAATGCAATTTTGGACAACGAAATAATGTTTTTGTATTCATTATGAGCCAAGCCGTGATGTACAGTTGTGACATTTTCACATATTTTGGCGGCCATTTTGTTTTTGAATTTTGAGTAGGAAAAAGACAAAATAGAGCTTGGCATGGGGCAGATTTGGAATCAGCGTAGCAAAATTGTGTAAGAACAACTGCATGCCAAACTCAACTAAAAATGGCTGAACAAGTCAGAAATTTAAAAAATGGGCCCTGACTATGTAGCCTACTCACACATAAGTAAACAGAGTAGCCATGATATAGCCCAAGCAGAGAAGGGGACGTGGCGCAATGGGTAGAGCGCCTGACTGACTCGCCAGTCATGCCCACTGATCCTGCTGGGGTTTTCAGAGAAATATATCCTTGTTTCTCCCTTCTCAATGTAACTAGGCGATCACGTTAATGCCGGCCTCATTGTAGCACACAGCTAGGTCACGCGCTGCGCGCTCCTTACATATAGCCCGAGCGCAATTCAAAACTAGAAGAGAACTTTTCAAGTAACAATAATGTTTGAACTAGGTCTTATGAGTTTTTTGAAGGCCACTTTGAATTTTGTTGGGTTATTTTTATTATGACAGAATGATTGGAAATTTGTTCATGTTTTTTTTGGCAGTCATTTCATTAATCATAAGTCCCAACTGAGCTTTCACACTTTTTGTCTCTGTTGTCTAAATGTTGTATCACTGTCTGCGACGCTGGCCCAACATTGAAACATCATTGAAGCAACATTTCGTGTTTGATGGAACTACAACAGTTATTTTAATTTTGTAAAGTAGCATTTAAAAGGTTTCTACTTGCGCAAGTAAACTATTTGCGCACTTGTGCAAGTACTTGAGAGCACTTACGAACTGGCGCAAGTACTGGTACTTGCACACTTGTGCAGGTACTTGCACACTTACTTGCGCACCCACCGACTTGCGCATGTATTTGCGCACTTGCTTACTTGTGTACTTGCATACTTGCGTACTTGCACACATTTTTTCTTGCGCAAGTACTTGTGCAAGCAAGTATTTGCACAGTTAAACACTTGCGCACTGGGCTTTTGTACTTTTGAATAGACAGATATTTGTTTGTCATGGACGCCCACTCAGTGTGTCCAGAATTTACTCTATGTTGCTTTAATGCGGTATCACTGTCTGCGACGCAGGCCCAATATTAAAACAACATTGGGTCGACGTTTCGTGTTTAATTGTCAAATGTAGCACTTAAAATTTAAACACCCAAGGTTGGTTCAATGGTGGGCATCTGTCTGCAAACTGGCACTACATTGAAACAGCATCAGGCAAATGCAATTTAATTATCAAATCTAGCATTTAAATTATTAATAGGGCGACGGCGGCATCGATCCACATAGTGATCCAGAAAATCCTGAATAAATCCAGAAAAACAGCTGTGAATTCTTTTAAAAAAAGTCATAGCATAAAACTTCAATACCGAAGGATCATTGTGCCAAGGTTTGAAGTCGATTGGATAAAAACCCAAGGAGAAATAGCCCCCCAAAATTTGAGATTGATCCACATAGTGATCGAGAAATTCCGGAATTCTTTAAACAAAAATACAGCATGCAGCCTCACTGTGTTAAAATTGCAAGTTCATTGCATGAAAACTCAAGGAGAAATAGCACTCCGATGTTTGGATATAGAAAACAGAAAAAAACGAGAAAGAACCAAACAAAACTTAATATAGCCCAAACATAACTAACTTTAGGCCTACTGTTTCCTCACATACAGGATAAAAAATTAATTATATGTATTTACAGGCCGAATCTTAAAAACAGCATGAACATGCTATAGTCTAGTGTGATTACAAAGAGCATGTAGGGCCTACACATGAAACAGCCAAGCAAACTTGCAAAAGTAACGTAGGTTATATGATAACGTTTATGCTGCACAGTTTCACTAGGAGTCCAAGGGTACGAGAATCAGAGACGCCTGACCTAATTTGCTGGCGGAGCATGGCTGAGGCGGCATGTAATCCAGGCGTGTACCCTATTTTGGTTTAATGTTGCACCAGCGTCTGAGACGATAGGCCAACATTATCATGGTAAGCCTATGGTGCTAGAATCAGTCAGACCTACACTGTGTGACCGAGCTGCTGATTATAAGGGATCATCATTAACCCTTTGAAGCCTGAATTTACCTTTGTCATCTTCATCCACTACAAGCCGCGAATTGCTGTCGCAATTCTCGACTGTAGTGGATGAAGATGATTTGAGGTGGTTTAAAAAATAAAGAAAATTGCCATGTATTGGTAAAGCAGTTTCAAGGGAATTTTCATTCTAAAACCCTCGGTTGTAGGAAAATTAAGTCTGTTTTCAGGGATGTAAAATGATGCTTTAATGCATCGTGGGGGCTTAAAGGGTTAAGGTCTGATGTGTTTTAAGTCAGTTAAAATCCTCGGAGCTCCACATTCCTAGTTGTGGAAATAGCCTCGGCCTCGGCCTTTTCCACAACTAAGAATGTAGAGTTCCTCGGACTTTATCCTATACTGAATGTAGATAGCATAGTTATATGAATAGTGTGAGCTCTCCATCAGCAACGTGTGATACAGCTTGACTGATTTGTTCAATATTACTCAGGCAAATAAGGAAAAATTTATCTCAATCCTCACCTCGCAAAATATGAATGTATTGCTCTCATTAGCAAAATTTATTGTTAAGGCATGGGGCTAAATATTAATTGTGTAAAGTTAGATATGAAACAGATGTAAATGCTGTAATATATATTGTTCTTTAACATATTCCATTTAGTACAAGTTTGCATTCCTGACATAAGTGCAAGCCTGAATCAAATTTAAAATATATATCTGTTTAAACTAGACTTCTCCGAAAAAAATTTTTTGTGATGTTAAAGAATTTCGATCAATATTCCTGTGGGGAATACTGATCACTTCAAAATGTGCTTATAAGTGCTCCTACTGAAGTGAAAGGAGATGTATTTTTATTATAGGCCTAGGTCTACATAAAATCTATACATATTTTTTGTCTAATGTGTAAAAGGTATATTTTCATAACCATATACTTCTATGCATTTTTTATTATGAATATTATTTGATACCATAGACTACTTTTTATTTTTATAACACTGACATTTGTATCATACTGATTCTCTTTGTCAATAAAAGTATTATTATATTATAGATAAACATTCCCAAATTTACTGAATTGGTAATACCGTAGTTTAAATGACTAAAACTCTATTCACAGCATACATAACACGTGTTACTACACTGATTTCTCATACATAACTGGATTAAATGCATGGATAACGTACATTATTAAATGACAAGCAGTTCTACCCAACTTCAATAATAAACAGCATTGTGACAATCAGCCTGTCCATATCACAATATTCTTTCATGTCACAAGCTCTGTGTCATGTGCCTCTTGAATTATGAGTTTTACACTTGATGTTAGAGTAACACACATCGTCTTCATCTAACCCACTACTTACGCTGGTGTAATTCTTGAAGTGTTGCAGTCTCATCGTCATTTTGTTCTAGGTATTCAAAGGCATAATGTAGAGCAGTAACCTTTGAACTAGATTTTAGGCGACCAACTTTTCTTTATTTTTGCTGGAATATATAGCCCCTTCTACACCTGGCAAGTTTTTTCCTTTTATGAACAGATGGTATAGGGCTTCTTCAGCAGGAAGGTCGTTCACAGCGAACATGCATGATTATATCCGTGTGGCCGAGTCATCTTGCCTGCTTTTGCATTAGGTTGTATGGTTTCTGGAAAGCCGAATGTCATCACATGACTATATTTATAACTGGCTATGCTTTTTTACGGGCGAAAAACTGTTCTACAACATCACCACAAAAAAGACAATGTTTTTAAAGTGTGCCCAGATATCAAACTCTTGAATACAGAAGACGGAGATGTTAGGCGTTTTGGGGCAGTTTTCACAGATTTTGGTTTTGTGTCTACTTCTGCACACCATGTGTACTATAATGTTACAATGCTCAGTGAATATTATATCAGGGATGTCTAAGTTTCTTTCATGGCTAGCTTTGTTAATGCCAACCCAACCTTTCTTGATTAATGTGGCATATTCACCTGTGAAGATCTATTGAGTCCCCGCAGATAACACAAGCCATAGTTCTATCAGCTAAATCTATAATACCCTCCACGTTTTATACTATTATACATGCATATTAAACCTGTAGAAACATAAAAACACAACATTACACACAACATGGAATAAAATGTCACACAAATATGATACCTTCCCTAACTTGCAATGAAACCTGATGCATATAAATTACGTACAATGGTTGCAATGTAGCCAAAAGTGTAAATCATATAGCGTTATAGTACATGATAATATTTAAACGCAACTTTTCACTGAATTTATTTACTTTTTAAAATTTTATATTACATGTTTCACTCGTGTCACCTGTGTCTATACTTCAGACACTGGTATTCATCCCCTGACTAGCTGATAATCACCACCAGGGGTTACACCTTTGTGTGGAAGAAACCTACTTTCAGAATGGTGGCCTCACAGAGTGTAAAATAACCCAATTCATGCTTTTAGCACTGACGCTTCTGAAAATGAGATAAAAATATCTTGGCTGAATATACACTGATATATAGGCTACCGTATGTAGTAAAAATGGTGCTTAGTTCATGCTTTAAAAAAATCCATTAAATTAAGTGTAAATATGCGTGCACAGGTTCCCAGGTTTTGGAAAATGTGCGTCTAAACACAACTGACAATCACCATCTACCTCACGGATGGTGCGATTTATGAATAGCTGGCTGCTGGTTGGCAGACGATGACGTAACAGACGGTGTTAATTATAGCAAACGCGACGAGAAAGATCAGTGGGTGACGTAATGTGGCACTCACTGATAAGTCAATGAAATTACGTATATGTATCGCAAAAGTTGCAAAAAAACTTATTTTGGCGGCCATCTTGGATTAAATTATTTATATATTCACTGTAATCACTTTTTGAGTATTCTATTGCATTCAGCATGCAAGAAACATAGGAATAAAGGTATCACTGACCTTTGTAGCATAATTATATCAAAAGATAGGCGATTTCATAAGAAATAGCGTTTTGAATACGGCCATTTTTAATGTTGTATTTCTCGGCCTTTAGGTCCAATCACCACCAATGGCAACATGGTTCATCTGAAAAAGAACAAGAAAACTACAAAAAAAGTTGGCTTCAGATGATCATGGGGGGTGCAGGGAGGTCCCAATACTTATTGCCATAAGTGAATTCTTTGACCTAAGTTATCCCTAAATTGACGTATCACACTATTATATCAGACTGGAAATGACAATTTTACCACTTTGCCGGTTTCGGCTGCGGTCAATTTTAAAATGGCCGCCCACAGAATTCCGTCTGCTCTTTTCCAAGGTGGGCCCCCGCCAAAATTTTAGCTTAACATCTAATGAAGTGAATAAAACCATAAAACCTTTCTACGGTCACAAAAATTCGAATTTGTCCCCAACTACAAGAAGTAAAAAATATATATATATTAAAGTTTTATTATCGCGATGCCACTTAACATTATTTTTTTCCTGTAAGTGATATCATGTATATTGTCATATGATTTTAGCAAGTAACCATCTTGTATGCCTATATACATGTGCATATATTGTATCATTATGTCTCCCCTCTGTACACAGAGGTGGGGACATATTGCTTTACCTCTGTCCGCTCTGTCTGTCTCAGTCTGTGTCTCCCATTCATTTCTCTCCCAGGTGGTCAAACACAAGACGTGTAGAAAATGTAGAGAATGAACAAGCCTCAACTGATTTTTTCGTGGTCAGACAGTATACAGGGTGTTATACACGTGAGGTGCGACATTTTCTCTTCGTGTGGTCAATAACCAAAGAGATTCTGAGTGGGGTGCGAAATGTAATAGCAGAAATTGGTGACATTAATCAATATTGATGTCATTCGCATAAGGTGCGGCTCCTAATACTCTTGAGCTGTTGTCTACCACCGGAATGTTGATCCTAAATACCCATCAAATTTAAAAATAATGCATATAGATTACGCACACATATACACAAACATAATACTATGCATAAAGTGTATATGTAGTTTTATTGTGTGGTTCATTGCCATATGTATTAACTGTTCATTTTAACTACGCATAAGTCTGCATAGACTACCTGCCCTCAATAAATACATATATCTATCTGTACTATTCCCTTATCTTCCTATTACAATTTTATTTTAGTATTGCCATGCCATCGACACCGGCTTCCAAGCGTCAGCGGAGAGGGGTTGACATTTCACAGACACAGATGGGGGAGCATGCAGTGTTCAGCTAAACGTGCAAACCAATGTTAATTGATTGTTGGCCATCGTCAAAGCTGTTGGCCCTACATTGCCTAAATAATGGGTCAATATATCTTGCTTATAGGCGGTTTTTTTGGTCCACCGTCTAGGCCACTTTGTTATTTTCTCTGTTTTAGCTCAGAAAAAATCCAAACTCTAATGAGGGAGGGCAGTAAAAAAAAATACATAAGAAAAAATACATTGAACTAATTTTTGGAAAAGTTAATGAGGGCGACCAAATAAAAAAAACATTGGACACATTTCTTGAAAAGGTAATGAGGGCGACAAAAAAAAAATTGACCCATTTAGAAAAAAGATAATGAGGGCGAACAAAAAAAACAGCAAAACAAAAACATAGCTGAAATTTTTTTCCAAAATAAACTTTTTTTGGAATGTTTTTCACCTCCCGAAATTAGGTGTTTTTTTCGGAAATCGGCAACAATCCAATGCGCGCGCTGGGCAGAAAAAAACACATGTGTTTTTGGGTAATGCGCTGCCTAAATCTAATGCGTGCGCTCATCTTAAACAGAGAAAAAAACATAGTGGCCCTATGACGCTGTCCCAGCATTGAACCAACACTTGATCTATGTATCGTGTTTGCTGGGATGTTGTGAATGGCGGAAGGTCCAATGTTGTGACTGATCTAGATATTGTGTATGCGAATGGTCGAGATTACCATCATCATTTACATATTTTTTTTCTTCTGGATTTGTATCAAGTTGTGTACGAGTGTACTTTATTCAAATGAAATGAACATTATTATAATTATTTATACAGGATGAGCTCAGTCCGCTGAGGATAATAGGCCTAGGCGCCATAGAAGGAAACGCTATGGAAGGGTGGCCCCTATATGAGAGCGACACATAATGCCTTAATCAGGGGTCTCCCGACAAATTGTAGTATCATATATTGTATTTTTTACAATGTTGAATAAATAAAGATGAGTCTGTGCCTAAGATCTAGGTCTAGGCCGCTTTCAGAATGGTCTGCACCACAAATGTAGCTATGGCATCAGCTGCTATTAAGACGAAGGCAATACTCAGAAAGCACTATACGTTTGCCCAAAGTTGGGTTAATTTTGGACCAGCGTCGAAGACGTTGGGCCAACATTACTCCAACATTGGGTTAACGCATCGTGTTTGGTGGGTATATATTATTTCAAAATATTGCATCGATATCATATTTACTTTCGAAAGTAAAACAGTAAAACAGCTTCCCATTGTTTTCAATTCTTCAAATTATATTGGCAAACTATAGTTTGACATAGTTTTCGTGACTCTACTGTATCGTTGGGCACCCTCTTTTTAATGGGTGCACAACATAATGGGTGCACAAATGTGCTACACCAAGCTGAACCAAGTTATGTATAGGACAAAAAAAGTGCTGCACTTCTCATACGGCCCAGTCGAATACTGGTAATGGCTCGACACACAGCTCAACATCCAGAAACACCGATGTCGTAAAATTGACGAGGAAGAGCGTAACAACTGAACAAATACAGAAATGAATGCTTATTCAGAAACACCACTTACCAGACACACCATATGCAATGTGATGACAGAAAACTGAATACATGCTTGTTGCTGTTTCTGACAAGATGTCAGTGAATGCAATTTGGGACACACACTATCACAGTCCCGAAATCCGTTAGTACATTCTCACACTCTGTACAGTGATTTTCACTATGAGACGTAGGCCTATATCGGTATCAGCCCATATCGCAGTCTAGTTGCTGTAGTTTGAACAGCAATCTATTTAATTTTTGTCATATATGACTTGATCGTGTGAGAAAATACAAACGTTGTTCATTTTTCGTGCGATATGGGTAAATACACCACGGGTCCTATGAACAAGGTTTTCGTCTAAAGGCTCTCACTTTAATCATTGGACGAGTGCGATATTTTCCCTTAACGCACTCAAATGAACACCGTTTGCATATCCTATTGGAATGAGTTCCAATAATGTAAAAAATAGGTCCATCTTAGATTTTAAAATGATTTTCTGTGTGTGTTTTCATTTAGATTTTCCAAAACAGGGCCCTGATTGTCGCGATTCTCACAGTGAATTAGTTTAAAAACTGTGTTGCAAATCTACATCAAATTACGTAATCCACTGTGGATTTACTGTGACAGATAAGGTCTGCTACAAGGAATACAACGCATATGACTTAGCCATGTTAGCCTACATGTCATTAGTGGGCTAATATGAAAGCATACAAATTATAAGGCCTACGATTACAGATGCAAAAAAATTATCACAAAATATATAATTATATTATACTTTTTTACGATCATTGCATTTTGAACATTCATTCGAGCAAAAAAACATTATTAAAATACGAAAAACGTAATAAAATCATGGGTTTTATATCAGTAGCATACGCCTACATATGGCCACAAAATGGATTCTGCTTCAGCAAAAATAACATTGACACAAACTGAGCGGCAGCAGTGTAAAATAATCTACAAGCGGCAATAATGTTAGGCTTTGCCTCATATTCCGTTATTCTTGGCAAGTAACTGTTTTATTATCTTTTTTTATGTGCTTGACATTTACTGGCGAGCATATTTATTATGCATACAAGTAGCTACATGCTGTGATAAAAACATTAGCCTTGAGAGATTTCATTAATACTACAGTATCATCTGCCAGTTAAAGTTGGGTTCTGCATTGGATGTGATTTTTTTTAATTTGATGGAGTAACGTTATATGAATATAAACTGTGTTGTACTTTGGGTGTGTGGCCTTGAAATACGAAATAAGGTAAGGGAGGAGTACTATTCAATTACAATGTGGGCGGGTGGGGGTGCTGGAGTAAATAATTAAATAATTGTCTTAAGGACATGTTGTAATTAAATATTTAATGGACCTTAAAAAAATTGATCCTCGCTTCGCTCGACATAATTAAATGACCCTTAAATTTGTGATTTTCTCGCTTCGCTCGACTCCTTAACCTCCAGATCAATACCAAGCCTAGTTTGGAATACAATATTTTAGACAGAAATTTGTTTCTAAGAAGGTGAAATAAATATTTTGCATGAGGCAGAGAGTGAAAAAAAATCAAGTTCTGCAGATAGGAAGTCAAATAAATAATTTGTCCAATTCAAAAACTCCGAACCACCCAAGTAATTGTATGGTGGCCCCCTAACTGTCTACCATGAAACTCATTCATGAACTCCTACAGTGCGGGGATCGACTTTAAACGTCAGAATCAGACGTCTGAGACGTCAAATTCTGATTTCTAAACTCGGTCCCCTAACCGTGAGAGTAAAAAGGTGTTTAAGGGCCGTAGACCCCATAACATAGGTATTCAAATGAAGTAGAAAGAGCTAACTAAGACATTTATGATTTAAAATCGAAAAAAACACCCAATGATCTCCATGGCTTATACGAAAAATATTAAAATGAGAAGTATTTCAGCGCTTTAAGGGTTGATCCGGCTGATAAAATACCAGGAATTCAGCTTCAAAACTTTCGATCTTTGCCACATTGAGATCAGGCGATTGCAAAAATAACAACGTTAAGTAGGTCTAGTTATTTCCATATGAATTTCATATAAAGTTCACATTAATCAATACGTCCTTTGATGATTTATTTAATATCTCTTCAATGCAATTCCCACACCTAAAATGAACTAGGGTCGTGTTCTTCGATTATAATGCGTAGATATTTCTTTCCGTCGAGCCTTCATGCATGTAGTAATTTGGAACATTTGGAAAATATTCCGCCTGCTAAACTATCGTATGTAGGCTAGAGCGTGGTACTTGATAAATCATTCTTAATTGGGTATTTAATGAAACGAAAAACCTGCAAGACGGTCACATAAACATGGCTGCCACAAAAAGAACGGATAATAAGGGGTATCCATTATTTATAGAATCTGCACATTAACAATTAACATATAGTTTTGTATAATTATAATCGAGCATGAGCATCGTCATTTTGATCACATTAACACATCTTACATTAGTTATTTAATGTGTAGTTAAGAAAGATTGTAAATTTAAGAGAATATGAGACCCATGGTGGTATTTCAATGCCAGAATGGTACTCATCTTCACTTGAGCACGGCGGGCCTTTAGTCTGGAATAAGCTTCCAAGCTGTATCCGTAAATTAGATTCTGTTTAATAGTTCTAAAATAATTTATCAAAATACTAACATGCAGAAATGGCACGTTATCGATCAACCTATTAACGTTAATCTGCAAATGTTGCATTGTGGAGCGTTGTCTGTCCGGCCCGAATTCAGGCCGGAGTCTTTCTCTGATTCTGTTCGGAGCAGACAGACATTGCTGTACCCGATCACGCTTTTTATAATCTGAATAAGGCTTTACCACATGGTAAGGATCTGTTGCCTACGAAATTATGTTATATTCTTCTCGCTTTATTTTTTAGGTTTAGGGATAAAAAATTCCGTTGCTTTCGTTTCTCTTTGAGGTCGGGATTCTTTTCTTTCTATAGTCTAATATTGCATATTAGTCGGGCTGGTAAGCCTTCAAAAGTGGACACAGAGTTTAGGATAGTAAATACCATGTCATATGTCCCCGCAATTTTTTTCGACCGAATACTATTTTTTTTTAAAGTTTAAAAAATTGTCAGACCATGTAAAAAATTGTGCTATGCACACTCACACTCTTCACTGCTCACCGAACTGGCAGCTTCTGATATGCATGCCTTTGATGCAGCTTACCATCTTCCTTGTCTCACTACACTGTATTTGTTGTATTTGGAACAACGAAAAAACACAGAATATTTTCATTGTACAATATTGCTGGGAAGCCTGATTCTGAGCTTCCATTGACACATCTCTTTTAACATGCATTTAGTGACTGTAAAAGTTTGCTTCTTAACCCTTTAACCGCCGGTGCCGCATATATTCGGGTTTTTATTTTTATTAGCACAATAAGTACCCCGTTTCAAACATGTTAAAGATAAAATGTGACATCAATCAGCAATATTTGAAAACAGTTGATCTCCATTTTGTCAAATCTGAATAATTTTCACTCACTTGAAGTTGTGAATCGCGTCAGCGAGACACAACTTCAAGTGGGTGAAAATTTAGATTGAATAATTTGGCGGTCAAAGGGTTAAATGATATAATATTTCCACACCATCTGACATCTGTCACTGTTATGTACATCCGCTCATCACCACATACGGAAGTAAATAAGGCCCGACTTGCTATGGTTGCTGCTGGTAGGCCTATAGAATCCATCCCACCAACAGAGGCTGCCCTTATACAACACGTAAAGCGTACCGTCTTACAATCAATAATCTGGAAATTTAACAAAGAGCCTCATTATCCTTCACCTCATCAGTGGGGGTGGTCACAAGACGCTGCTTGACGAGGATGGTTTTCTTTTTGAACAGAGCTTCCGGAAGTTTCGGATACCTTGCGCCAGTTTCGTGAAATGTGTGAACGATGCACCAGAAACAGCAGCGGCTGTGTGTGGGCATTTGTCTGCTCTAAACTCTGTCTCTGATATGGGAAATGCCCCCCCCCCCCACTCATTGCGAGCGCATCGAATGGAAATAATTCAAATGAAATAGTTTGTATATCATGACTTGTAATAAATAAAGGCTTGAAGTACAGTACTATTGTCTCAGTATTTTAAAATTACAATATGAATAATCACATCATAACAAGTTCGATGCTATTATACATTAATTTCACATTATGTTTCTACTGTAATCGCGTAATCGCTCTGACATCTAATTTGATATTGTTATATTATATCCGTTTTTAATTATATAGATATATGCTATACCATTTACATACATTTTTTTAACAAAAGATTCCACATGAAAATGCCTCGTAGAATAGCTTTTATTTGTAAAAATGTGATTATTAACAAAACTGTAGGCCTACTTTTGTATCATGACTTCCTAATTATACTATTTAAATAGTTTATTACTTTATATTATAGTAAATCCCGAATGAGACCACACGATACAGCAGTGAATCTTTATGGCACGACATCTCACATAATGTAGAGGTGGAATTATAAAACAAATATAATTAAATATTAAACAGTGCTTTAATGTTGTAACATATCGATCCGGGGTTATATAGCAGGATATAACCTTTTTGAAATACTGAGATACTTTCTTATATGCTGAACTTATCTTTAATAATCACACATAAGAATTAGATACACTTGTTAGCTATGTGTCAAGCACTAAATAATGTTTGTTTCTCATAACGCCGGCAGGTTCAAAATTTACGTATGGAACATACGTGATTCACTTAAACTTTTCAAGAGGTTTCTGTAGTCCAATTCGACATGAAACATGTTTTATTTGTAAATCTATGTAGCCTACAGCTGTATTTCTATAACTTGGATTGTGTTTCCAAGTGAATTCAAGTATCGCCAAATATGACATCGCTCATTGCTTGCCTTTATTAGCTATTCCATGTTTCACCTTTAACTAAATATATGTATGCACTATGGCTCTATTAAGCATACACAAACCCATATCAGGTCAGAGGTGTGGATCCGCACACCCTAACTCCTTTGGCTACAACCTACAACCCCTCCTGTTTTAATGACATCGTTTGTAGTCAGTATTAGATAAAATCCGCCTAGTATTAGTGCTCGAAATTAGGGTAATAAGGGTAAATAGGGGTAAATAACGAGTATTAACGATAAATTTAAACGTATTGAACATAAATTTCATCCCCAATAGTAGTAAATAGGATAAATAGGGATAATAATCATAACTTATGAGCTATTTGACCTGGATTCATAACATTTGTATCTAACATCCGAGAAACAAAAATTAAAACTCGGCGAACTCCCTTTACTTTAATCGGCAGCAACACCTTTTAAATCAATTTTAACCACCCTTTTCTCCCAAAAGTGGTAAATATGAGTAAAATGGGGGTAATATCCATAACTTAATAAGTTATTTAACCTAGATTCATAAAATTGGTATCTAAACATACCCGGGGTGTTCCAAGATTGTCAGAATTTGGTTTGCTAAAGAATATTTGCCTCCGATATTTGTTGTTTTTTCAGAATCCTTGGCGATAGAAACATACTATTAGACATATTAGTCGATACGATACGACATTTTTAAAAGAGATAAAAAAGAAAAACTGTTTTCCAATAATGGCGGCATATTTGTACGTCACAGGAAAAACGTCATAATATGACGCTGCTAGCCAGCGTTATCAATTATGACGTTGCAAATTTGTCGATTTTATATATATTTATTAATTTATGCCTTAACGGTGTGTTTGTTTATCAGAATGAACAAAAATAAATGATGTTCTTATAATTATTAATATATAATTTATTATACACATATAGGAATACATACCATCTAGAAAATATAAAGGTAATAATAACGCATTAGTTCCATGGTAGCAGTAGAAACACAACCTTATTATACTTTTGCTGACTAAACCTAATGCATAATAGATGGTCTTACACGTCACCTAAAAGTATACCTGCCTCCAGTACACGACTTTTTTTGGTGTTTTGTGAATTTGTTACCATGGCAACAATAACGTCACAATTTGAAAGTTTCCCAGGCATGGCATACAAGACGTTGATTTTCGGATTCAGTGCAAAATTTCAAGTGAGACATAACCTTCAAACCTCCATAATTTGTTCACGGAAATAATAAGTGAATAAATTAATATAAACAAATAAATATGTGTAAAAACATATTATAAGTAGATCTCAAAACTTTGGTCTAGCCTATGTTTGCCGATTTGACCCCCTAGAAAGAGATGCGTTTCAGGCAAAACTAACATTTGTGTAAGATCTGTCTGAATTGACGTGATTATCAGTATCCTGGACAAAAAATACAAGGTAAAATATATCTGTAGCTACAACTGGTAGTTTTCAATTAAACTGGAAACACTGTCATGTGTCGTTTTGCTAAAGTTAATCATAAAAAATTTGAACTTGTCATTTATAAGCCGATCAAATAACATGGTCTCCTGTAATTATGTTTTCCCTATATACGTGTCGGGCTGAAAATGTTTATCCAACAATAACTGTAAAAAGACAAAACCTGTCGTTGACACTTTTTAAAATCGACCAATCAAATTAGCTCGTTAGCAGACATTTTGTTTTTTGTTTACTTCAGCACAATCCCAGACCCACTGTAGAAACGGGGCAATCACACGATCAATGTACAAATGGATCGTAATCCTACTCTTTATCTGGCGGGGAATTGTAAATGAGATTCGCTAAATGAGTTTCACCAGTTAAGTGTGTTCTCGTAAAACGTTTGTACTAGAAATTGCACATTTCCTATAGGGCCTAAAGCTTGCTATGAATCGGTTGTGTGAAGGGGTATTTTACGACTAACGTTAGACCTACATGAATATTGCAACAACAAATTTCTATCAGAGCATTTTATTTGACGACAGTTAGCTTTGACCACATACGTGAGGCCAAACCATTTTATAGAGCCTTATCTCTCAGTGCGACAATTGGAACGCCAGAAGCTCAGCAGATTAAAAGAAAATCATGACCAGTGGAGAAATGTAAGCGAATCTCCCGTTAACCTATATTATGTTATCATCATGTAAGTGTAATATCTATTATTATCTTGATTATTGCTACCACTGTGACTGGCAAACATAATATTAGACAGTCCACATACTAAGAAGGCGGTCATTAGACAAACAAAATGGCCGCCAGAGGGCCATGACAGGGCACAAAGTATGTGTAACTTTTCATTAGGATTGAGAACTACATACATGTAGGCGTCATTTGATATCCGTCACAGAGCCACGAATGAACATATGTATAACTTCAAACAGGAATTAAGATAGATCAATGAGTTTGGCGTTGATCAGAGTTCTCAGGTAGGGCTGACTTTGTGGCATTATCAAAAATAGGCCATCAGAGATGGGAATAGTTCATATAAGATGTTGCCATTAGCTGGACAGAGATGTTGGGGACTATTGGCCGTTTTTTGGTCTGACGTTTTGGCCGATGAACATGAATTAGACCTGTTAATACATATAATAAATATAATAAAATGGTTTTATAGTTATTCAATATACACTATTTTATTATATCTTTTATGACATAAAGAGGGGAATTTAATCGCGTTTTCGATTAAAACGACCGTTAATTACATGCAAATGCACATTTTATCTGGAATCCACCGATATTTAAAAAAAATTAAATGTAAATTTAAATTATTGCAGTGTTTTATAACGGGACAATACGCTGTTAGAGACCAAGATGGTGGTCATCATCAACAGAAATGGGGAATTGTGGAAATTTGGTCGTCACTGTCGAGTGGCAGCTTATCTGTCACGAAATTTTTCAGTTATCTAATACTTTCAGAGAGATTATGTATGTTCAGTCAATGAATCATTGTGAATAACCAAGGGTTCACCACAGGTCTTAAAGCTATATGTGGCTAAACTACAGAACCTATCGAACAGAAAAGGTAATCCTTGTGCGACACTATATCAAGTTCCACATGACCTCGTTATCAAACAGTTTGTAGACAATGAAATGCCAACAATGATTTTAATATTTATTGATTGATTTTTTTGTCTAATAGTGGGTACCTTGCTGTATCAAAATTGATATTCCTGAGGAAATGTGGCAATAATTGTTTTGACTTCGTATTAAACGCTAGGTCATTTAATAACTTGATGTCTTTTCTGTAGATAGTACAGTTTGTTCAAAGAACAGTCTGCATGCTGTATGTGACAGCTACAATTTGTGCAATGCGCTATCCAAAAGAGGGAAGCGGTATATTTGGGTAAAACCAAAAATTGGGGTAATTTTACATAAAATTTGTGTCCCCAGGACTTAAAAGGTCCGCATTTTGTTTTAAATATAATCAAATTAAAACTAAATGGTTCAACTTCACGTTTAAAAAAAAAAAAAAAAGCCTTATTACTTAATAATGTTTAGATTATTTATAAAAAAAATATATATATATATGGTTTTATAAGAGCTCTATGTCATCAAAACGTGGAAAATGGCATGTCCCCAGAGAAAATTCCACTATTTGGAACTTCACTGTAGGATACAAATACACAATATGATTCTAATAATTGCATGGCTAGACATTGTTCACTTACACTAATCAATGATCAAATTTCGACTTAAAATTGATATCGATATATATAATTTTGATGAATTTACATGTCCCCATATTTGCACTCTACTCCGTTACCATCATTGTAGCATGCCCCATCAAGTGAATAATCATGAACTAAAATTATATCAAGTGTAGTTGGACACACTCAAGGGCCTTATACGAGTTCTACACCTTGAAAGAATTAATATTGTTGAGTCACAAGTTATTTGAAGCGGGTATTACCAAAACGTTAGAAAATATGCTTTTGTTTTTACTACTCCGTTCCTAGCCTTGTGGGTCTAAAAACGTATTTGGTTTTATGCCTGCATGCCTAGAACAGTTGCTATGGGGACTATTCCCACCCGTATGATACATCTTTGAATTATTACCCATATATTTGCATTAATCCCAAGAATACTTTTAATTTTACTACTCCGTTCCAGGGAACGGAGTAGTGAATTGGTTTAACAATCATAATGATTGATGATATAGTTTTTTAAAACATGGCTCGTTGGCCCCATATAAATAGAGCACCCACTTATGATCGATGTTATGATAGGAGAATTAAACCGTTTATATTTATGTCGAGACAAACATTTGGTAACGGAGTTGAATATTTTTTGGCTTGGTAACGAAGTTGAAATAGAGATTTTTGTGTATCCCGTCAAATTTTAGCAGTGTTGAGATACAATTGTTTAGTATTATGCTTCAATAAGGATATCACGTTTAAAAGTGTGATGCCAAGCTAAACAAAATAACATCATTTTTAAAATGGTTTGGAATTGGTAACGGAGTAGTAAGTGGAATATTGCAACTTTTTAAAATTACGTTTTAAAAGCGAAATTTTTTTTCTAGCGCAGCCAGTGACTTTTTTATGCTCTATTGGGATCAGTGCACCAAACCCATCAAGTTGTTTTCTTCCTCTTTGATGGTCACCTCGCTGCCATTTTTTAAGCTACAAAATTACCCTTATTTTTAGTTTTACCAATTTACCAAAAGATTCTTCTGTGACGGTCACGTGGTACCCAATTCGTCTTCCTACTGGCCAATATAGTTACCCCTTTACCATGTATTGTGTTATTTATGGTCATGCCACAATGTGTAGCATATCTAAAAAACTATGTCTATTTCAGCAAAAGCTACATAAGCCTGGATTTCTCATGACACCGAAGAGGCCATTATGGGTTTAAACATATTGATCATCTCTAAAATTATTTTCTAATCATGTCGGGTGGTGTACCTGGGAACCCTGTGATAGACTGCTAAATCATCGATTCGTCCTAATTCCTGTGAAGGTTTTAAACATTTCTTGCACGGAAATGTCTCTGTGATTATTTTGCTTGTCTTATGGCCGCCATCACGGTTTTTACTACATCAACCATCGCTAAAGTTATTTTAAATGACACCTACAAGGTCACATATCGGGCTACCTATCTGAAGCCCCTATTGTAGACACTAATATATGTTACTTCTAGTTATATATATTTCCTACTTTGTCATGAATCTCCTTCTATTCTGTCTAAAATTATAAAAAAAAATTGTTTGCCACGAACTTTGTTTGACCGTTACCTTGTCAAATGGCTGCCATCTTGAATTTTATCAACAATAAAATATTTGAACTTCTCTCTGGCCACACAACTAAATTGGGAATACCTAAACGTAAATACACCTAAACGTGAGGCTCCTTCTATTTTGTCTAAAATTATGTGAAATTATTGTTTTGACCTAGCACAAATTTAATGGCGGCCATGTTGGATTTTACTCACAATGCAATGACTAAAGTATGCTCTGGTCACACTCGTATGTCAGACATACTTGAAAACCCTATGGTACACACCAAAAGTATGCTTGTGCTTCTATTCTGTCCAAAATGATATCAATTCATTGTTTTACCTTGCACAAATGGCGGCCATCTTGGATTTTATTTACAATACAATGTCTAAACTACTTCTTTACTACATCACTATGTCAGGCATAACTGAAGCTCGTATGCTAGACACCAAAATCAAGAATCTGCGTCTATTCTGTCGAAAATAATATCATTTTATTGTTTCATCTTGTACAAATGGCCGCCAATTTGGATTTTGTTACTTTTCGGTGTCTTAAGTAGAAAATAATTTTGGGCTCTTAGGCTAACTTTGATCAGGATAGGCAATTGAGCTATCAATAAAATTATTGTGCTTCTATCCGCCCGATATCGTTTATCCTAAAATTTGATGCTAAGCTGACTAAAATAGGGATCTACCTCACTGACCATGTGGAAAACATTCAAATCACAGATAACACCAAGATAGGATAATGCTGGTTGTATTACGCTCGTATAATTATACAGAAAATCAAGACTCCATTAGTGGGTTGAGCGTGCGAGACTCGCAGGTGGTGACACTACACTAATCCATACGTCTGGATAAAAATAGGTGACGCTTTATATGGTGAAGTCAGAAAACATAATATGTTCAGATATTTACCCACACTACACATTGAATGAAATATAATACGCCAAAAATTTCCATTATTTTCTTCTAAAGTTACTGTAAACAAGATCGTATTGGCGAGTGCAAATTAATTAAACATTGATTGGCCAGCATAACAGGTGATATAGATGACATAACACGTACTAAGCAATCTGGTGATCGGTCATCTGAGTATTTTCTATTATTAGATTAGTATCGATAATGTTATTTCATGGCAAACACGAATAATTAAAGTGGACGGTATCGTAATATGTTGTAGCGAGATCTCTTCCACGTTTATCGTCAAGATCTAGCCACATTTCTAGGACAATTCTACATTAAATTTCTGCTAAACTCCATCCCCATTTCGCGTTAATGCCCCTGTCATGGGCCTAGCGTCACGAACACTCCTCGAATAAGCTTCATCCACATTTCTCCCTGTCATACTGTCACGAGTGTGTCCCACGAACTGTGGCGAGCCCTGGCGTATTATATCACGAAATGATCATGACTCCACAGTATTGAGACATAAGTTATCTTACACATTTATACGTGAGTAATACCAGAATTTTTTTTAACACAAGCTTAATCGAAATCTATGCGACATTTTGTCGATAAACTAGACTTTTCTAAGAGAATTACGACTTTCGGTGAGTTTACACTGGTAATATACGCACGAGGTGATGATGAGTTGTGGCGAATGAACTAAGATACAGTACGAACAGTTCACGACTTTCACGGATATTTGTTTGTTGTTGATCTTGATGAGAAACGCGTCCAAACGATGGCCTGTATATCTATTTCAAATCTCAGAAACCTGGAAGTTCTGGCTCAAATAGCAGAAACAGCTGATGAACACGATCTTCCTATTCTCGTTGGTACAAAAAATTAAAAAGAAACAGAAGACGTGACAAGTGGTGCTAGATTAGACCCTGATGGTTTATGTAGTAACTACTAAGAGGTGACAGGTGGTGCTAGACTAGACCCTGGTGGTTTATGTAGTAACTACTGAGACGTGACAGGTGGTGCTAGACTAGACCCTGGTGGTTTATGTAGTAACCACGAAGAGGTGACAGGTGGTGCGGGATAAGACCCTGGTGGTTTATGTAGTAACTACTAAGAGGTGACAGGTGGTGCTAGATCAGACCCTGGTGGTTTATGTAGTAACCATTAAGACGTGACAGGTGGTGCTAGATCAGACCCTGGTGGTTTATGTAGTAACCACTAAGAGGTGACAGGTGGTGCTAGATCAGACCCTGGTGGTTTATGTAGTAATCACTAAGAGGTGACAGGTGGTGCTAGATCAGACCCTGGTGGTTTATGTAGTAACCACAAAGAGGTGACAGGTGGTGCGGGATAAGACCCTGGTGGTTTATGTAGTAACTACTAAGAGGTGACAGGTGGTGCTAGATCAGACCCTGGTGGTTTATGTAGTAACCATTAAGACGTGACAGGTGGTGCTAGATCAGACCCTGGTGGTTTATGTAGTAACCACTAAGAGGTGACAGGTGGTGCTAGATCAGACCCTGGTGGTTTATGTAGTAACCATTAAGACGTGACAGGTGGTGCTAGATCAGACCCTGGTGGTTTATGTAGTAACCACTAAGAGGTGACAGGTGGTGCTAGATTAGACCCTGGTGGTTTATGTAGTAACCACTAAGAGGTGACAGGTGGTGCTAGATTAGGCCCTGGTGGTTTATGTAGTAACCAGTAAGAGGTGACAGGTGGTGCTAGGTCAGACCCTGGTGGTTTATGTAGTAACCACTAAGAGGTGACAGGTGGTGCTAGACTAGACCCGGGTGGCTTATGTAGTAACCACTAAGAGGTGACAGGTGGTGCTAGACTAGACCCTGGTGGTTTATGTAGTAACCAGTAAGAGGTGACAGGTGGTGCTAGATCAGACCCTGGTGGTTTATGTAGTAACCAGTAAGAGGTGACAGGTGGTGCTAGGTCAGACCCTGGTGGTTTATGTAGTAACCACTAAGAGGTGACAGGTGGTGCTAGATCAGACCCTGGTGGTTTATGTTGTAATCACTAAGACGTGACAGGTGGTGCTAGATCAGACCCTGGTGGTTTATGTAGTAACCACTAAGACGTGACAGGTGGTGCTAGGTCAGACCCTGGTGGTTTACGTAGTAACCATTAAGACGTGACAGGTGGTGCTAGATCAGACCCCGGTGGTTTATGTAGTAACCACTAAGAGGTGACAGGTGGTGCTAGATTAGGCCCTAGTGGTTTATGTAGTAACCACTAAGACGCGACAGGTGGTGCTAGATCAGACCCTGGTGGTTTATGTAGTAATCACTAGGAAGTGACAGGTAGTGCTAGATCAGACCCTGGTGGTTTATGTAGTAACTAATAAGAAATGACAGGTGGTTCTAGGTCAGACCCTGGTGGTTTATGTAGTAACCACTAAGACGTGACAGGTGGTGCTAGATCAGACCCTGGTGGTTTATGTAGTAACCACTTAGAGGTGACAGGTGGTGCTAGATCAGACCCTGGTGGTTTATGTAGTAACCACTAAGAGGTGACAGGTGGTGCTAGATTAGACCTTGGCGGTTTATGTAGTAACCACTAAGAGGTGACAGGTGGTGCTAGATTAGACCCTGGTGGTTTATGTAGTGACCACTAAGAGGTGACAGGTGGTGCTAGACTAGACCCTGGTAGTTTATGTAGTAACCAGTAAGAGGTGACAGGTGGTGCTAGATCAGACCCTGGTGGTATATGTAGTAACCACTAAGACGTGACAGGTGGTGCTAGATTAGGCCCTGGAGGTTTATGTAGTAACCACTAAGACGTGACAGGTGGTGCTAGATCAGACCCTGGTGGTTTATGTAGTAACCACTAAGACGTGACAGGTGGTGCTAGGTCAGACCCTGGTGGTTTACGTAGTAACCATTAAGACGTGACAGGTGGTGCTAGATCAGACCCCGGTGGTTTATGTAGTAACCACTAAGAGGTGACAGGTGGTGTTAGATTAGGCCCTGGTGGTTTATGTAGTAACCACTAAGACGCGACAGGTGGTGCTAGATCAGACCCTGGTGGTTTATGTAGTAATCACTAGGAGGTGACAGGTAGTGCTAGATCAGACCCTGGTGGTTTATGTAGTAACCACTAAGAGGTGACAGGTGCTGCTAGATCAGACCCTGGTGGTTTATGTAGTAACCACTAAGACGTGACAGGTGGTGCTAGATTAGGCCCTGGTGGTTTATGTAGTAACCACTAAGAGGTGACAGGTGGTGCTAGATCAGACCCTGGTGGTTTATGTAGTAATCACTAAGAGGTGACAGGTGGTGCTAGACTAGACCCTGGTGGTTTATGTAGTAACCAGTAAGAGGTGACAGGTGGTGCTAGATCAGACCCTGGTGGTTTATGTAGTAACCAGTAAGAGGTGACAGGTGGTGCTAGGTCAGACCCTGGTGGTTTATGTAGTAACCACTAAGAGGTGACAGGTGGTGCTAGATCAGACCCTGGTGGTTTATGTAGTAACCACTAAGAGGTGACAGGTAGTGCTAGATTAGACCCTGGTGGTTTATGTAGTAACCACTAAGAGGTGACAGGTGGTGCTAGATTAGGCCCTGGTGGTTTATGTGGTAACCAGTAAGAGGTGACAGGTGGTGCTAGGTCAGACCCTGGTGGTTTATGTAGTAACCACTAAGAGGTGACAGGTGGTGCTAGACTAGACCCGGGTGGCTTATGTAGTAACCACTAAGAGGTGACAGGTGGTGCTAGACTAGACCCTGGTGGTTTATGTAGTAACCAGTAAGAGGTGACAGGTGGTGCTAGATCAGACCCTGGTGGTTTATGTAGTAACCAGTAAGAGGTGACAGGTGGTGCTAGGTCAGACCCTGGTGGTTTATGTAGTAACCACTAATAGGTGACAGGTGGTGCTAGATCAGACCCTGGTGGTTTATGTTGTAATCACTAAGAGGTGACAGGTGGTGCGGGATTAGACCCTGGTGGTTTATGTAGTAACCACAAAGAGGTGACAGGTGGTGCGGGATTAGACCCTGGTGGTTTATGTAGTAGCCACAAAGAGGTGACAGGTGGTGCTAGATCAGACCCTGGTGGTTTATGTAGTAACCAAGAGAGATGACAGGTGGTGCTAGATCAGACACCTGGTGGTTTATGTAGTAAACAAGAGAGATGACAGGTGGTGCTAGATCAGACCCTGGTGGTTTATGTAGTAACTAATAAGAAATGACAGGTGGTTCTAGGTCAGACCCTGGTGGTTTATGTAGTAACCACTAAGAGGTGACAAGTGGTGCTAGATCAGACCCTGGTGGTTTATGTAGTAACCACTAAGAGGTGACAGGTGGTGCTAGATTAGACCCTGGTGGTTTATGTAGTGACCACTAAGAGGTGACAGGTGGTGCTAGACTAGACCCTGGTGGTTTATGTAGTAACCAGTAAGAGGTGACAGGTGGTGCTAGATCAGACCCTGGTGGTTTATGTAGTAACCACTAAGACGTGACAGGTGGTGCTAGATCAGACCCTGGTGGTTTATGTAGTGACCACTAAGAGGTGACAGGTGGTGCTAGACTAGACCCTGGTGGTTTATGTAGTAACCAGTAAGAGGTGACAGGTGGTGCTAGATCAGACCCTGGTGGTTTATGTAGTAATCACTAAGAGGTGACAGGTGGTGCTAGATCAGACCCTGGTGGTTTATGTAGTAACCAGTAAGAGGTGACAGGTGGTGCTAGATCAGACCCTGGTGGTTTATGTAGTAGCCACTAAGACGTGACAGGTGGTGCTAGATCAGACCCTGGTGGTTTATGTAGTAACCAGTAAGAAATGACAGGTGGTGCTAGATCAGACCCTGGTGGTTTATGTAGTAATCACTAAGAGGTGACAGGTGGTGCGGGATTAGACCCTGGTGGTTTATGTAGTAACCACAAAGAGGTGACAGGTGGTGCGGGATTAGACCCTGGTGGTTTATGTAGTAACCACAAAGAGGTGACAGGTGGTGCGGGATTAGACCCTGGTGGTTTATGTAGTAACCACAAAGAGGTGACAGGTGGTGCTAGATCAGACCCTGGTGGTTTATGTAGTAACCAAGAGAGATGACAGGTGGTGCTAGATCAGACCCTGGTGGTTTATGTAGTAAACAAGAGAGATGACAGGTGGTGCTAGATCAGACCCTGGTGTTTTATGTAGTAACTAATAAGAAATGACAGGTGGTTCTAGGTCAGACCCTGGTGGTTTATGTAGTAACCACTAAGAGGTGACAGGTGGTGCTAGACTAGACCCTGGTGGTTTATGTAGTAACCACTAAGACGTGACAGGTGGTGCTAGATCAGACCCTGGTGGTTTATGTAGTAACCACTAAGACGTGACAGGTGGTGCTAGATTAGGCCCTGGTGGTTTATGTAGTAACCACTAAGACGTGACAGGTGGTGCTAGATCAGACCCTGGTGGTTTATGTAGTAACCACTAAGACGTGACAGGTGGTGCTAGGTCAGACCCTGGTGGTTTATGTAGTAACCAGTAAGAGGTGACAGGTGGTGCTAGATCAGACCCTGGTGGTTTATGTAGTAATCACTAAGAGGTGACAGGTGGTGCTAGGTCAGACCCTGGTGGTTTATGTAGTAACCAGTAAGAGGTGACAGGTGGTGCTAGATCAGACCCTGGTGGTTTATGTAGTAACCACTAAGACGTGACAGGTGGTGCTAGATTAGGCCCTGGTGGTTTATGTAGTAACCACTAAGACGTGACAGGTGGTGCTAGATCAGACCCTGGTGGTTTATGTAGTAACCACTAAGACGTGACAGGTGGTGCTAGGTCAGACCCTGGTGGTTTACGTAGTAACCATTAAGACGTGACAGGTGGTGCTAGATCAGACCCCGGTGGCTTATGTAGTAACCACTAAGAGGTGACAGGTGGTGCTAGATTAGGCCCTGGTGGTTTATGTAGTAACCACTAAGACGTGACAGGTGGTGCTAGATCAGACCCTGGTGGTTTATGTAGTAACCACTAAGACGTGACAGGTGGTGCTAGGTCAGACCCTGGTGGTTTACGTAGTAACCATTAAGACGTGACAGGTGGTGCTAGATCAGACCCCGGTGGTTTATGTAGTAACCACTAAGAGGTGACAGGTGGTGCTAGATTAGGCCCTGGTGGTTTATGTAGTAACCACTAAGACGCGACAGGTGGTGCTAGATCAGACCCTAGTGGTTTATGTAGTAATCACTAGGAGGTGACAGGTAGTGATAGATCAGACCCTGGTGGTTTATGTAGTAACTAATAAGAAATGACAGGTGGTTCTAGGTCAGACCCTGGTGGTTTATGTAGTAACCACTAAGAGGTGACAGGTGGTGCTAGATTAGGCCCTGGTGGTTTATGTAGTAACCACTAAGAGGTGACAGGTGGTGCTAGATTAGACCTTGGCGGTTTATGTAGTAACCACTAAGAGGTGACAGGTGGTGCTAGATCAGACCCTGGTGGTTTATGTAGTAACCACTAAGAGGTGACAGGTGGTGCTAGATTAGACCTTGGCGGTTTATGTAGTAACCACTAAGAGGTGACAGGTGGTGCTAGATTAGACCCTGGTGGTTTATGTAGTGACCACTAAGAGGTGACAGGTGGTGCTAGACTAGACCCTGGTAGTTTATGTAGTAACCAGTAAGAGGTGACAGGTGGTGCTAGCTCAGACCCTGGTGGTTTATGTAGTAACCACTAAGACGTGACAGGTGGTGCTAGATTAGGCCCTGGAGGTTTATGTAGTAACCACTAAGACGTGACAGGTGGTGCTAGATCAGACCCTGGTGGTTTATGTAGTAACCACTAAGACGTGACAGGTGGTGCTAGGTCAGACCCTGGTGGTTTACGTAGTAACCACTAAGACGTGACAGGTGGTGCTAGATTAGGCCCTGGTGGTTTATGTAGTAACCACTAAGAGGTGACAGGTGGTGCTAGATTAGACCTTGGCGGTTTATGTAGTAACCACTAAGAGGTGACAGGTGGTGCTAGATCAGACCCTGGTGGTTTATGTAGTAATCACTAAGAGGTGACAGGTGGTGCTAGACTAGACCCTGGTGGTTTATGTAATAACCACTAAGAGGTGACAGGTGCTGCTAGATCAGACCCTGGTGGTTTATGTAGTAACCACTAAGACGTGACAGGTGGTGCTAGATTAGGCCCTGGTGGTTTATGTAGTAGCCACTAAGACGCGACAGGTGGTGCTAGATCAGACCCTGGTGGTTTATGTAGTAATCACTAGGAGGTGACAGGTAGTGCTAGATCAGACCCTGGTGGCTTATGTAGTAACTAATAAGAAATGACAGGTGGTTCTAGGTCAGACCCTAGTGGTTTATGTAGTAACCACTAAGAGGTGACAGGTGGTGCTAGATCAGACCCTGGTGGTTTATGTAGTAACCACCAAGAGGTGACAGGTGGTGCTAGATTAGACCTTGGCGGTTTATGTAGTAACCACTAAGAGGTGACAGGTGGTGCTAGATTAGACCCTGGTGGTTTATGTAGTGACCACTAAGAGGTGACAGGTGGTGCTAGACTAGACCCTGGTAGTTTATGTCGTAACCAGTAAGAGGTGACAGGTGGTGCTAGATCAGACCCTGGTGGTTTATGTAGTAACCACTAAGACGTGACAGGTGGTGCTAGATTAGGCCCTGGTGGTTTATGTAGTAACCACTAAGACGTGACAGGTGGTGCTAGATCAGACCCTGGTGGTTTATGTAGTAACCACTAAGACGTGACAGGTGGTGCTAGATTAGACCCTGGTGGTTTACGTAGTAACCATTAAGACGTGACAGGTGGTGCTAGATCAGACCCCGGTGGCTTATGTAGTAACCACTAAGAGGTGACAGGTGGTGCTAGATCAGACCCTGGAGGTTTATGTAGTAACCACTAAGAGGTGACAGGTGGTGCTAGATTAGGCCCTGGTGGTTTATGTAGTAACCACTAAGACGTGACAGGTGGTGCTAGATCAGACCCTGGTGGTTTATGTAGTAACCACTAAGACGTGACAGGTGGTGCTAGGTCAGACCCTGGTGGTTTACGTAGTAACCATTAAGACGTGACAGGTGGTGCTAGATCAGACCCCGGTGGTTTATGTAGTAACCACTAAGAGGTGACAAGTGGTGTTAGATTAGGCCCTGGTGGTTTATGTAGTAACCACTAAGACGCGACAGGTGGTGCTAGATCAGACCCTGGTGGTTTATGTAGTAATCACTAGGAGGTGACAGGTAGTGCTAGATCAGACCCTGGTGGTTTATGTAGTAATCACTAAGAGGTGACAGGTGGTGCTAGATCAGACCCTGGTGGTTTATGTAGTAACTACTAAGAGGTGACAGGTGGTGTTAGATTAGGCCCTGGTGGTTTATGTAGTAACCACTAAGACGCGACAGGTGGTGCTAGATCAGACCCTGGTGGTTTATGTAGTAATCACTAGGAGGTGACAGGTGGTGCTAGATCAGACCCTGGTGGTTTATGTAGTAACTACTAAGAGGTGATAGGTGGTGCTAGATCAGACCCTGGTGGTTTATGTAGTAACCACTAAGACGTGACAGGTGGTGCTAGATTAGGCCCTGGTGGTTTATGTAGTAACCACTAAGACGCGACAGGTGGTGCTAGATCAGACCCTGGTGGTTTATGTAGTAATCACTAAGAGGTGACAGGTGGTGCTAGATCAGACCCTGGTGGTTTATGTAGTAACTACTAAGAGGTGATAGGTGGTGCTAGACTAGACCCTGGTGGTTTATGTAGTAATCACTAGGAGGTGACAGGTGGTGCTAGATCAGACCCTGGTGGTTTATGTAGTAACCACTAAGAGGTGACAGGTGGTGCTAGACTAGACCCTAGTGGTTTGTGTAGTAATCACTAGGACGTGACAGGTGGTTCTAGATCAGACCCTGGCGGTTTATGTAGTAAACAAGAGAGATGACAGGTGGTGCTAGGTCAGACCCTGGTGGTTTATGTAGTAACCACTAAGAGGTGACAGGTGGTGCTAGATCAGACCCTGGTGGTTTATGTAGTAAACAAGAGAGATGACAGGTGGTGCTAGGTCAGACCCTGGTGGTTTATGTAGTAACCACTAAGAGGTGACAGGTGGTGCTAGATCAGACCCTGGTGGTTTATGTAGTGACCAGTAAGAGGTGACAGGTGGTGTTAGATCAGACCCTGGTGGTTTATGTAGTAACCAGTAAGAGGTGACAGGTGGTGCTAGATCAGACCCTGGTGGTTTATGTAGCAACCACTAAGAGGTGACAGGTGGTGCTAGGTCAGACCCTGGTGGTTTATGTAGTAACCAGTAAGAGGTGACAGGTGGTGCTAGATCAGACCCTGGTGGTTTATGTAGTAACCAGTAAGAGGTGACAGGTGGTGCTAGATCAGACCCTGGTGGTTTATGTAGTAACCAGTAAGAGGTGACAGGTGGTGCTAGATCAGACCCTTTTGGTTTATGTAGTAACCAGTAAGAGGTGACAGGTGGTGCTAGACTAGACCCTGGTGGTTTATGTAGTAATCACTAGGAGGTGACAGGTGGTGCTAGATCAGACCCTGGTGGTTTATGTAGTAACCACTAAGAGGTGACAGGTGGTGCTAGACTAGACCCTAGTGGTTTATGTAGTAATCACTAGGAGGTGGCAGGTGGTGCTAGATCAGACCCTGACGGTGTATGTAGTAATCACTAAGATGTGACAGGTGGTGCTAGATCAGACCCTGGTGGTTTATGTAGTAAACAAGAGAGATGACAGGTGGTGCTAGGTCAGACCCTGGTGGTTTATGTAGTAACCACTAAGAGGTGACAGGTGGTGCTAGATCAGACCCTGGTGGTTTATGTAGTGACCAGTAAGAGGTGACAGGTGGTGCTAGATCAGACCCTGGTGGTTTATGTAGTAACCAGTAAGAGGTGACAGGTGGTGCTAGATCAGACCCTGGTGGTTTATGTAGCAACCACTAAGAGGTGACAGGTGGTGCTAGGTCAGACCCTGGTGGTTTATGTAGTAAACAGTAAGAGGTGACAGGTGGTGCTAGATCAGACCCTGGTGGTTTATGTAGTAACCAGTAAGAGGTGACAGGTGGTGCTAGATCAGACCCTGGTGATTTATGTAGTAACCAGTAAGAGGTGACAGGTGGTGCTAGATCAGACCCTGGTGGTTTATGTAGTAACCAGTAAGAGGTGACAGGTGGTGCTAGATCAGACCCTGGTGGTTTATGTAGTAACCAGTAAGAGGTGACAGGTGGTGCTAGGTCAGACCCTGGTGGTTTATGTAGTAACCACTAAGAGGTGACAGGTGGTGCTAGATCAGACCCTGGTGGTTTATGTAGTAACCAGTAAGAGGTGACAGGTGGTGCTAGATCAGACCCTGGTGGTTTGTGTAGTAACCAGTAAGAGGTGACAGGTGGTGCTAGATCAGACCCTGGTGGTTTATGTAGTAACCAGTGAGAGGTGACAGGTGGTGCTAGATTAGGCCCTGGTGGTTTATGTAGCAACCACTAAGAGGTGACAGGTGGTGCGAGATTAGACCCTGGTGGTTCATGCAGTAACCATTAAGACGTGACAGGTGGTGCTAGATCAGACCCTGGTGGCTTATGTAGTAACCACTAAGAGGTGACAGGTGGTGCTAGATCAGACCCTGGTGGTTTATGTAGTAATCACTAGGAGGTGACAGGTGCTGCTAGATCAGACCCTGGTGGTTTATGTAGTAACCACTAAGAGGTGACAGGTGCTGCTAGATCAGACCCTGGTGGTTTATGTAGTAACCACTAAGACGTGACAGGTGGTGCTAGATTAGGCCCTGGTGGTTTATGTAGTAACCACTAAGACGCGACAGGTGGTGCTAGATCAGACCCTGGTGGTTTATGTAGTAATCACTAAGAGGTGACAGGTGGTGCTAGATCAGACCCTGGTGGTTTATGTAGTAACTACTAAGAGGTGACAGGTGGTGCTAGACTAGACCCTGGTGGTTTATGTAGTAATCACTAGAAGGTGACAGGTGGTGCTAGATCAGACCCTGGTGGTTTATGTAGTAACCACTAAGAGGTGACAGGTGCTGCTAGATCAGACCCTGGTGGTTTATGTAGTAACCACTAAGACTAAGACGTGACAGGTGGTGCTAGATCAGACCCTGGTGGTTTATGTAGTAATCACTAAGAAGTGACAGGTGGTGCTAGATCAGACCCTGGTGGTTTATGTAGTAACCAAGAGAGATGACAGGTGGTGCTAGGTCAGACCCTGGTGGTTTATGTAGTAACCACTAAGAGGTGACAGGTGGTGCTAGATCAGACCCTGGTGGTTTATGTAGTAACCACTAAGAGGTGACAGGTGGTGCTAGGTCAGATCCTTGTGGTTTATGTAGTAACCAGTAAGAGGTGACAGGTGGTGCTAGATCAGACCCTGGTGGTTTATGTAGTAACCAGTAAGAGGTGACAGGTGGTGCTAGATCAGACCCTGGTGGTTTATGTAGTAACCAGTGAGAGGTGACAGGTGGTGCTAGATTAGGCCCTGGTGGTTTATGTAGTAGCCACTAAGAGGTGACAGGTGGTGCGGGATTAGACCCTGGTGGTTCATGTAGTAACCATTAAGACGTGACAGGTGGTGCTAGATCAGACCCTGGTGGTCTATGTAGTAACCACTAAGAGGTGACAGGTGGTGCTAGATCAGACCCTGGTGGTTTGTGTAGTAACCACTAAGAGGTGACAGGTGGTGCTAGATCAGGCCCTGGTGATTTACGTAGTAACCATTAAGACGTGACAGGTGGTGCTAGATCAGACCCTGGTGGTTTATGTAGTAACCACTTAGACGTGACAGGTGGTGCTAGATTAGGCCCTGGTGGTTTATGTAGTAACCACTAAGCAGTGACAGGTGGTGCTAGATTAGACCCTGGTGGTTCATGTAGTAACCACTAAGAGGTGACAGGTTGCGAGCGTCACCACCTTCTGACTGAGATGCGACAGGCTCCGGCTATGGCTGCTGATCTCTTTCCATCTGCCTGGCTCTTGAGTGTTTATACAGGTGTCCCGTGATGCAGGTACATGTAGGCCTTCCTTCCTATTTCATTTTTCTAGGAAGTCTAGGAGGCATGCTTGGTGTAATAGGATGACTACATTTAAAAAAAACAATTGTATACCTATGTATACTTCTTTTTTATATAAACGCCACAACACCCAAAAGCTCACAGTAATTAGAACATCTCGAACAGAACACGCACAAACTCGTACATATCATGAAGATAAGCCGGTCAAACTCTTTGCATGTCGAGTTATGATCATGTTCATGCCGGACTTTAATATATAGGCTACGTGTTTTATAAAATATATTTTCATCAGTTGGTTAGTGCGAAATAGGACTAATCAACGATGCGTATGTTTATGCGTGTACATGGATGCTTATAACATCTGATCTCAATCCATAGGGAAATGGTCAGTTTATCGTTGCGTCACGAATAGGCCTACCTGGTGTGACATAACAATTATAATTAGTGTAACAATAAGCATGTGTTGCAATCTACATGATACAAAAGCCAAATATAATTGGAAAATACTCCCGCACCACATCTCAATGTGCACAGGACGTTTATGCGACATTGAATCAACGTCAACATGATGTTGATTCAACGTCTCAATAACGTCGTGTGCCCACTAGAATGGAACTATGCACATATGTACGTTATCTGGCAGCAGACACAAAGTGATCATATTTATGTATTTCTAAAGTAAAACTATAAAACCATATTGGTGTGATCATCAATTTTCAATAATGAACGTATAGTTTTAACATTTTGTAAATTTTAAAAGTATATGGCAGATATTTTCATCGTCATGATTTGTTTTCACTGCATAAATATTTCTTACTTATTAGCTACTGTTGCTATGGCAACATGCAAATATAAACAAATATCACTAATTGGAGTGTAATTAAGACAAATATTAAAATAACAGGTATATTTATTTAAAAAAAATCGACATGTACATCCAGTTATATGCTACACAATGTTAGGATTAGAAAGTAATCATATGAGAATAAAAACTTGTAAAAATTGAAATTAGCTCAAATCAAGGTCATTTTGGCTTGGGCCCTAGCATTGTTCCCAAGGTGCGTACTACGACTCATTTTATCAGATCGGGTCACATATATCAACACGATGTAACATATATTTTAATCAATTATTTATTGAATAAATTTCATGTTTTTAATTAGGGTATACAACCAAAGTACTCAGTTCTTGTACTCCAGTACTTTTCAAAGTACTTGTACTTGTACTCAAGTAGCCTACTTTTTAAAATCCAGTACTTGTACTTGTACTTGTACTCGTCATTTTTTCAAGTACTTGTACTTGTACTCGAGTACTTGTGTCCAGTACTCGCCCCAAGCCTGGTGTGATGTTAATCATAACTGTAATCAGGTAATCCAATTTGAGATAGAGGCCTATATATGTGGAGTTAGGGCAAAAATGAGATATATTGTCTGCACATCGGTCGCCAGTTATGCCACCAATAAAAAAAAACATATATGCATGAATGACATTATATATTTCCTCAATAAATGTATTATTTAAACTGTGTTTGATGAATATTAATTATTAATAACAGAAGCCAATGAATATACAATGGATATCAGAATGTTGTACGATATGTGATAAAAACAAATACATATAAGTTAAAATTGGCCTATTACTACATGGGCTCACGCGGGAGCTTACGATATTCACTTATAGCCACGATTTGTTTTTATCATGCAGGCATATTTTGTTTATCAAAGACGTAATATTTGTGTTTGTGTGGTACCCGGTACGATAACTGTTTCTCCATTTTAGTATGAAATATAACTCTTCTGAGATTCAAGACAATTTGACAAATAACAGCTATGCTGTTGTAAATGCTTAGGTTTTTTTTTCAAATTATGTCATTTTTTTTAAGAAAAAAATTGTACACAAAAAGTCAAATTTGCATCAATTAAAGAAATACAAATTCTTTACAAAATGCCCCCGAAATGCCTAAATTATATTGAATAATATTTCACAAATTTCTAAATATGGTTACATAAAAAGGTATTTTAATTGAAAATTTAGTATGTGTACATCAGTCCCCCCTCCCCCGGTGACGGACCTGCGTCGTGTAGCGTCTGAGAGGCAGCGGATAGGCACTATCCGGTAGCCAGGTGGTATCCACTTAAGTGTTGGCCCACACTTCTCCAACCGATCTCAACTCATCAGTAAGAACACTTAACTCAGCGAGCGCGATAGGCGCGCGTTCTAGATGTCATTAATTGCTTGTCGGAAGGCGTTGTGACGTTAGTCCACTGTAGTACAAACATTAAATAACCGACAATCACTATAAATAGAACGGTAAACGTCAGACAGTCAAGATGGCGCGGCATGGACGCCACTCTCTGTGATTGATCCCGTGTAAACGACGGGACAGGGCCTGTCCAGAGGGCTATCCATGAGCGACTAGCAACACCACAGCAGAGGGCGATTGCGGCTACTTGACATCCCGACATACACGAGGCGTTGGCCCAATGCTGGGCCACGCCTCGTGTATGTTGGGATGACTACACGTGCTGCCTGTAGCTAGAAAACAAGAGACGTTCACCCAATGCCGGATTACCCCTGTAGCCCCCGGTCCCGATTATATTCGGGTTTACATTTTTTTTTTAGCTCATTATCTTTTAAACATGCTAAAGATAAAACGCGATATCAATTAAATCAGCAACATTTGAAAATAAATAACCTCCGACTTGTCAAATCTCCCTAATTTTCGCCAACTTGTAGTTGTGGATCGCGTCACCGAGACGCAACTTATAGTGGGTGAAAATTACAATTGAATAATGTTGTATAAACATTTTTCATTTTACATTTTTTAAATATTTTAATATTGGTTCAGTCTCGTAGACGATGGACGAACTTTCAGTTGTGTCAATGTATGTTGCTTGTAAGGCTGCAGAGTGGGCCCATGTCATCACCATGGGTAATGTCGACAAATAATGTTGCTCTTTTAAAACTACGTTATCTATTTGCCTATCAGCCTCTGTGAGTGAATGAATGAATTAATTAATTAGTGCATTAATGCATTAATTAATTATTATTACAGATAGTTTGTTTTGTTGCTTGGTAGCACAACATGCATGATGCTCACGAATGGCGCTGTGGCGCTCCAGAAGGACTCTATGTTATAAATAGCCAGATAAAATAATAATTATATATATAGGCTATATATTTTTCTACATTTTTTACAATTTCAGAATCTATCGTTTCTGTGACAAAAATAGACCAGTGTAGTATTAAAATTAAATATTTTTGTAATTATTTATGCATAATAATTATATAAATATGTTTAATTATGTAATTAGGCCTAATATTTGGAAGAAATTTTAATATTGAATGCAATTTTTCAAGTGAGCGACTTATGATTTTGTGCGCTATCTAACTGTCGCGAATTATGATTTTGCGAACTAACAAAAGTTTGAAAAAAATATCAGGATTATTTTTCCTGTCCATTGGGCAACCCTGAATATGATGTATTGAATTGAATCAGCCTAACCATACTATTGCTATTGTCTCTGCTATGGACCTCTCAAGGAAATGATGCTGTAGTTACAGCTGTAACCGATATAAGGATGATGCAACAAAAGGAGACTAATCTTAAGACAATACATTGAGTGGATATCTCATTATTAGTGGCCATGCTGTAACCAGCAAACACCACACGTTGGTACAATGTTGTTTCAACCCTTAAAGCGTATAAACCATGGAGACTAAAAGATATTTCAATTTTTTCCAATTTGAAATCATCTAAATTTCTTAGTTGGCTCTTTCCGATTTCATTTGAATACGTAGCCTATGTTATGTATCTACGGCAATTATACATATTTTTGCATGCTTTTAGTGCGGGGATCGACTATGGACGATGGATCACCCTTTACGACGCTGACCCACCATTGAACCAGCATCGGGTCAACATTTCGTGTTTGTTGGCTAGGACGCCGAGACAACCTGGGGGGTGATGTTGATTGGCTGAAGCATGGCTGACAACAAGCAGGCTGCTTACACGATGCAAGCTCTGTTTTACCAGCCAGCAGCTCAAGTAAGCAAGAAATATTGTCCCAATGCTGATTTAATGCTTGTTCCACCGTTAACGACGCTGGCCCATCATCAAGCAAGCATTGGGGCAGGGTATATTGTTAGCCGGCTGGTGTTTAATGACATGCCATTCACCTCCCCCGCCGCCCACACCTCTCTTCTAGGCACCCTGGTTACGCACGTACCCTTCCGTGCAAAGGCAAAATGCAGTATCTGCTCACTTTACGTGAGCAGATACTGCCTTTTGCCTTTGCGGAGAGTGTAACTGGGGCTGTCGAGGTGGGGGCTCACTGAAACAAGGATGGAAGACGGGAGGTGGCGTGAATAGTGCTGATCTAGCAGCTTATCTGGCAGTGACACCGTGACACGGCTATCACTAAAAGGCGGGAAACCCCTGACTTCACCAGAAGTGTGCCTGATCATCATGCGTCAAACTGCAGCAGGAGCCACCGAGCCGAGTAGACCAGATCTGGTGTCATAGCCTCACTCAGCTTGAAATAAGTTTATATTGCGAGTTTAAATGTAATTAAATTTGAGCGGTTCATGCAATCAATGCAACGAGAATACCAAATTGCCAGGTCATCTACGATTGTATATATGAGATAACCTTTTGAAAAATTGAGTTTGGGAACAATTCTCATGCGACAAGCTCATTAATTGACAGTGTCTAACAGAAGACAACGCACACTTTGTGTGAAGCTGGACACGTTCATTTGGATGGTGTTTCACATTTTCATCTGATTGTACAACAGGTAAGTAGGGTATTTTAATATTTGTTTGCATTCATTTTACAATGAGGAAACTCTGCATAGTGATCTTGTTGGTGGCAATGCAACGTCAATAATAGTCCTATTAGAAATATTGTTTTAGTATTACAAATTTATTTTTTATAGCATGGTATTTGTTTTTCAACGTGATACGGAACTCCGTGCTGTAGCCTACTATGTATATTTGATTGAGCATCACATCTGTACAGAACGTTCACTTATGTATTTTATATACAAGGGGTTTAATTAAAATATAACTTAAATTTGTTGCACATTTAGCACACAAATATATTTCATCAAAGTTAACTATAGGGCCGATAGTTCTATTTCTGTGCGACCGTCTTGTTGTCGTCGAATATACACTATATACATATGGCTATGTATATTAAAATATATTTAAATATGGGCCTATAACATACATATATAAATATGACGCTTACCTTCTGTCCATGGGTCAGATATGAAATCTTATATTTTTAAGACATTTATTATGGACACCTTATTATATATATATGCAATATCTGCTTGCTTGCACCCAAAATATTGGTACACGAACAAATACTGGGTCATCCCTGAATTTCAAGTGATAAATTAGGTTTCATATAAGGCATATTGTATATATTTTCAGCCCCAGTTACTTAATATCACACATTACACGTATCACGTGCCATGTGTATATGATTATCAATTGTGAAAACCCTCTCCACCCACTCCCCGGACGAGCGGAACTTTTGAAGACACATTATATATGTATTTAATATCTGCTTGTTTGCACTCGTTGGGGCCGCCCCCCCCCCTGAATTTTAAGCGTTAGATTTTATTTCTAAAAGGAATGTTGTATATTTTCGATCGACTCTAGGTATTTATTCCACGGAATAAACACTAAGTTAGTAATAATGCTATGGTTATATAGGATATATTATGTGAAACCAGATTTCTTGGTGAAACAAAGAATATTCAAATTTATCTAATATGTGGTTCATTAATATATGTTGTGCCCCCCTTGAATTCCAGGCGGTAAATTAAAGTGCTATATATATTTGTTCAACTCTGTGTATTTATTAAAAGAATTATACGCTAGGTATGTTCTACAATATTTTATGTGAAATAAAAATAATACAAAATTAAATTTAACATATGTCATAAACTTTCAAATCCCAAATTACAAATCTTGCGTGCTACATGTACATGTATATTAAAACTAGATATGAAAACCCACCCCTCCCTCACGGGGGGATTGTTTCAAATAATACCTTTTTTTATCATAATATTAGTTATTCAATATCTGCTTGTTGCACAAAATATATCAAGACAGGAAAAAATACTGGAACATCAAACACATTCTTCGAAAATATGAATGTTCAAATGATTCAGTATTGCATCTGTATGGGAAACAAGACATTGAATTTGTTGCGGTTGTGGTGCGTATTTATTTCAGATATGGAGTAGGATATATTACAACAATGCTGTTAGTGCTTTTAAATAACATAGTATAAACGGCGGAGTAAACACCGTCGCTGGGCTGATGTAGGCCACTGAATTTGTTCTAGCATGTCTGAGACGCTACTGGTGTTGTGATACCGTCTCAGGACATATCTGGTCGCCCGCCCCTGCACTATATCCACCTGTAGTATTGCACTTTGAGAATGTGGATCACAAAGCCCAGCATCTGGTTTGCCTCGCCCGCTATTTGATTATTGTGTTTGCTCCAGTTCAGATCAGAATTTATTGTTACACCAAAATATTTTGTACTTTTTACTCTGTTTAAAATTTGACCGTGCATGCTGTAGTTAAATAAGGTAGGTTGCTACTTGCGGGTGACTGTCAGTACCTCACATTTGCTTGGGTTAAAACTCATCAGCCACTTTTCTTCCCAGTCTGTTAATTTATTCAAATCATTCTGGAGTACCTGACAGTCATCCGCAGAAGCCACCTCAAAATATAAAATCGCATCTTCAGCAAAAGGGTCTGACTTTCGAAGAGAATGATTGGGGCAGGTCGTTAATAAAATTAAAAAAAAAATTGATCCAAGGAACGACCCTTGTGGTACGCCTGATGTGACATCAACGGTTCCACAAGCAATCCCGTCAAGGACAACCTGCTGTGTACGATTTATCAGAAGAGAATTTATCATGCTAATGTGCAACCTCTAATACCGTAGTAGGCCCCCAGTCTAATTTGATTGCGATTGTAGCTCGTGTACCAGGGCTAGTAGCTGCGTCTCTGTGGAGCATTTGCTTCCAAATCTGAGTTGTCATTAATAAAGTATATTTTCAGATTCTAAATGCTTTATTAAGTTTAATGCTATCACATGTTCCATATTTTTTTAAGAACATACATGTTAGAAAAACTGGTCTATAGTTCGAATGTTTGTATCGCTTCCCCTTATAGAAAATGGGAACGATATTTGCTGTCTGCCAGTCATGGTGTACGTCAGATGTTTCAAGAGATTTATTTGAAATTTCAATGATTCAAACAAAATGTGAGCGAAATCGTGCAACACTCCAAGTAGAAGTTTGCCTGGTCCTGGAGCCTTATGTATTTTGATGTCTTCTAGCAGTTTTAAGATGCCCGAAACAGTAAATTTGAATGTTAGGTTAAACACAAACTAAGGTTAATTTGGTTGTTCAGTGCTTCTATTCAGCGTATTCGTAAGTATCATTTATTAGTTTGCCATTACCTTTTAATAGAGACTACTTGACGAGTCTTTTTTAGCCTTTGTACCATGCCCCATAATTATTTGTATCTATATCTGTTTCTGGATCAATGATGTCTTCTACGTCTTTATTATAATTTTTCCTGATCTCTCTCTAGACTGTCTGGAATGTATTTGTGTCTTCGGTAGAGTTACTTTTCTTCATTTTAGAAGATGCTTTATTTCTCTTTTTGATTATCTGTTTTTTTTTACATACCCATGAAATTTTCCTAATAGTTTTTACTGGCACAATTTGTTTGCACTTTTTTCTAATGCTAATTTAAATTCCTCCCATTGTTCGTTTGGTGTGTACTTGTGCTTATTTCTCCCATCCATGAATATTAATACTCTACAAATTTGTCTTTTCCATTTTGTGATAAACATTGACCTTCGGTCTTTGACATTCTTTGCTATAGGGATTGATATCAAATTGTGCAAGTATGGCGTCATGATCTGAGAGACCCCGTAAAATTTCGATTTTGTTTACTAGGCTGGGCGCATTTGATATATGTTATTTGTTTCGTGTTGGTATTGAGTTTCGTGGGTTCATGCCGAGATGTTAAAATCACCCGCTAGTATTATGTGACCATTAAATGTACTCGACTCGAAAGTTGTGCCATGGATTCGTTGTTACCTGGTGATCTGTAGTAAGTGCCAATGCACAGATCCTTGTCACCTCTCACCTACACCTTTGCCAACAGGAGCTCACAATAAGTATCAAGTTCAATATCTACTGTGCTAGAAAAATGTATAGCCACATAAATACCACCACCTGTTTTACCGATTCGGTCTCAAATTCAGATGGAAAAAAGTTTAGATGTTCAAGGTTTTAACCACGATTCTGATTTTGCACTATATATGTGGCGTTTCGGATATTCGTATTCTCGCTAGCTTTTTACCACTAGCTATTATGTAGGCCTAAAGTGTACATATTCTTATAATAATTAAACAAACCTCTGTTCCGAATTATTTAAAAGCATTTGTTAGAAACAAGTCGAAGAAAGTTTTGTGGCTGAGAACAGAAGATGCACGATATGCTAGGTCGATGTGTTCGTTTTCAATTCCTGATATCTCAGACCTACCTATTTGGACGTTTGGTAACTAGCTTAGCAAGATATGTGGGTAGCAATTGCTGACCATGTTTAACCTTTTTATCAACATTATTTTCTAAAGTAACTCCATATTTTTTAACTATAATTAAAAGGTAAACACTTCTGAATTGGTATAAAAATGAAATAATAAATTTGCTACGGACACATGCATATTTTATTGGTCACCTTGCCTACGAGTTTTCGAACAACTATAGCGCTACAATCCCATGCTGGTAACCATGAAAAACAAAACAGAATTCCAAAATAAGAAAACCTTTTAATATTTTGTTGTATTAACAAAACTGAATATACCTGCTCAAAGCAATATAATTATACAGCGCTAGGTGTCATTTCAATTAAAATTATTTCCCAAGAGATCTAGTCATGGATTAGGCTTGTTGGGAGGTCGTGTGTAGAAATGATACGCCCTTGTTTTTAAAAAAAAAAATTCGGACGATTTTGCATCTCGCAACATCTTAACCACATATGTGTACATATTTACCAGTTACATTTCACGTGTAGGCCTAATGTGGTAATTTCAGAGCTCTGAAAACATTTTTAGATGAAAAGTTGACCACAAAAATGGGGGTGTAGACATTTCATTTTTACTGTAGTTTGATTGGTCTTTGAAATTTTGCTAATAACCAGAACCCGTAATCTCCGCTTCTCAGATGATCAACTGGTTGTTCCCAGAAATAATTCTCAGATGGGCGAAGGGGCTTATTCGGTTGCGGCCCCCCAGCTCTGGAATTGTATCCCTATCGAAATGAAAAAAATCTAAATATCCACAGTCATTTCGGAAAAAATTGTAGACTTTATATTTCGGCAAGCTTTTCCATCATAAATCCTCTGTGTTCCGGCATGCTGATAATGAGCCTGATTCGGATTTGCAGCGCCTCTAAGCTCGGGAAACCAGGGATTTAGGCGCAATAGAAGCTTTTATTTTTATCATAATAGCTAATTTGCATGTTTTATGCTAATCTGTTTTTTTTCTGATCTTGCCTAGGCCTACATATGTTTAATTACAATGGTTCACCATGAAAACGGCATAGGGTAGACACTTTTTCAGGATTCTAACTTAACTAGTGTCTGAGATATTGCTTGAAAGAAGATTTTCAGTAATGGCTGCCTGATTTGCATATTTCATGCTTATTTATCATTGAGAACCTGATTAGATATATTTCATTGCAATTGTTGACCAATTTTTAGGATTCTAGCTTGATTAGTTTTCGAGATACGAGTACGGGTGGCCCACGGTTTATATAGGCCTACAAGCATGAACTGGCAACCATGAACATGAACAACTTAGCTTGAATTACCCATCAAATATATTTAGAATATATTTATTATTTATAATGATAAATACACACAATAAGATCATCATAAAAATCATGTTTATATTCTAAATTCTGATGCGGGGATCTTGCTTTCTGCAATTGGCTTACTTTTGGGTGTCATCATTGCTCGAAAATTAGCTAGTTGCACAACATTAAATTATTTAACGTCATCCGCTATGCTCTTCATTCATATCCGTGCGTTGGTTGACACAGTCGTGGCCGAGTGTATACTAGACATCAATTTACTATAATGCAAATATTCACCATAAAGTTGTGTAGACAGAGAACCCTTGTAACAGTAGCTGGTTGTAAACAGATACTACTTGTAATGATAACTGGATGTAGACAGATAACCCTTTTAACCCTCCCCCTCCAACATAGATGTATTTATTTTTTTGTTGTATGAAATTATTCAAATTTGCATATTCGAAACAACTTGTCCAAAAATGTAATTTTGACACTTTAATCACCGTACCCCACAATAAATCTTCAAAATATCTACAACAATTCCACAACAGTTACAAAAACATTTCAAATATTTATCTAGAAAAAATGTATGAGGGGTGTATGCATGATAAATTTTTTTTAAATGATAGCAAGTTTTTTTAATGATTATTCTAAATAATTTTATTATACTGAATATTTTTCAAATAAAAACTAATCACAACTATTTCTTTAGTTATATTTTGCAGACCTATCAGATACATTCTTGAATTTACTGTCGTAGGCAATTAAATAAACTTTATTGTTTCAAACATTTTTAAATAAAAATGTCTATAAACGTTCATTGACACCCTATAAAAATATTTAAAATTCATATCGCAATACCTGTATATCAGCAAAAATAGCTACCTGTACAAATTTGAAAAAAAAAATACTTAGAATGAGTGTATAAGGTGCATGCTTCATATTCAGGAGAAGAAATAAGGTAATTTTAATAATTTAAAGAAGCATAGTAGCTTGAAATTTTAATTATTCGCATGTATTTTCCTGCTTTAATGTCACCCTTCACAGTTTTTCTCGCTTCCTGCAAATAGAAGCGTCATAAATTCGTAATTGTAATATTTTAATCCTCATAGGCATATAAATGGTAGACATCGATGAGTATTTTTATTCACCAATCATACATAACGCTGTATCATCACCTATTACGTGACGAAAATTGGTACATGAATGTATGTACAATGGTTTAGTAAGACTACGTACTTTAAATTATGAAAACATTTGCATCAATGGCAATTCAAATATTTTTAATTGGAAATGAAACAAATTATATTGATGTTATGTTATTTAATTCATTTTAGCTGTCTCCATATTTATTCATTCATCATTCATTCCTTCATTCATCCTTTCATTCGTGCAATAATGATAAACCTCATACATTATTGGTACGCCATATATTTAAATTACTTTTGGCAATTGAAGCTCCGTGTAATGTATACCATTATAATGTTTCAACAACTAGATGAATAATGCAGATAATATGACACTGAAACCCTCATACATATTTGTCATATTTATTATTATTTATTATTATATTCTACAGTGCTAGAATCAGTAAATGTACAAATAAAATGTCCAAATAAATTACGTGACTATATATTGCTGCTGAAAAATTTTCCATGAAAAAATGAATAAATTATAGTGGCTTCAAACCCCACTTTGCATTTGTTTTCATTGTTCTACACCAAAGGCTTACAAGTATTATTTTAGCTCTGAAAATATCGAAGTATCAGATCTACGAGTACTTAGATTGTGAAACTGTTCATAAATAAATGAAAAATACGATTATTTGAGAGTGTCCTAAGGTTACACTTAGGTGTTTTGAGACCAGAATAATTTTTGCTGCCGCCCCCGTTTCATGTTGAATAAAATGGCCTGACTCAGTATATTGACATGGGCGCTGTATTGCAACCAATAGGCCCTATGTCCTACAAAGGCCGATATATCACAAACCGGTTACATATATATTCTTAATTTAGTTAATTCCTGTTCATCAGTCAGATTTTATGAGACCAGGGTCCGTATTCTCGTACAAGTTACGATATATCGTAGGCTTCTGATTGGTCGAGATGGCCATAAATATAAAGGTTAAGTAATACAGAGATTATTCAGGAGAGACGGACCATTTCCTAGAACACTGTGCTGCTGCATAACAGAACCAGAGTCTTTATGGAATAGGGTTATGTAAGATGTCTTCTAGAGACGTGGACGTGTATAACAAAGTACAATACGACGATCAGCTTCTTCAGATATAAGAATAGTGGGCTGATGTATGTTGTATAACATGTATAATGCACCTCAGTTTTCATACAGTAGCCATATTCTTCAGCATGAAGTCATATTCCTGGATAATTGTGATATAATAACACAAAAGCTTTTGTACAGTGGCCAGCTTCTTCAGAATGATACACTAACTCCCGGAAGATGATGTATAACGCACACACGTTCTCATTCAGCGTCAGATTCTTCATATCAAAGAGTCATTAGAAAAATATTGTGTATTGTGTAAGAAAATAGGCATTGTCTTCGGTACGTTGTGTAACAGAAAAGTGACTATTGAAAGGCAACCAGCATCATTAGAAAAATAGGTAGGGTTAGGGTTAGACAGAAAAAGACATAACAGTTAGCTGCCGTAAAAATCTCCCGAACAGGGCCAAAAGGTTTGAAGGCTGCATATGACTTGAAATTTTGTGCTGAATCCGAAAATCAACGTCTTAAATGCCGTAGCCTACCTTGGACGTTTTCAAAATAAGACGTCATTGTTGCCACGGTAACAATTTAGCAAAAGACTAAAATATTATTTTCTAGTAGCAGGTGTAGTGAATGTGATGTGTAACCTACGTCTTTAAATGTCAGTATTTGTAGTATATAACACGGAATAATACTTCATGAACATTTGTTTTGTTACTTCATGTAATATTTAATTTAATCTCTTCCTGTTACCATGGTTACACCTATATTTTATTACCTCCATAAATTCATATTTGAATGTAATGACATGTCATGAGTTGCCGCGTAAAATATACCAACATTTTTAACGGCATAAATACAGTGTAGTGAAATGCAATGTAAATGTCATATTATTATAACGTCATTTCCTGCCATGTTAGAAATTGTCACCATTATTAGAGAAACTACGTTTTTAGATAATATCTCGTGTAATACTCGTCGTATGGTGCCGAGTGATATATATAAGGGTCAAGGAATACGATGAAGTCTCAATGACATAAATAGCTTAGATAATGGTATTTTTTTGTTAGTATAATCTGTGGCTTTTTAAAGGGACTGGCTCAGGCTAAAATCATATAATATCTTATTTCTTAATTCTTATTTTTGACATGGTTGTCCTAAATAAGAAATCAGGAATTTCGTCTCTATATCTAGCCTAACTGGTAAATGCGCAGCACAAAAAATAAAAAAAACTTTTGCAGTTCTAGTCTATGGACATGTTTACATCATATGATCAAATGAATAAGCCAAAATAAAATCACCGATTTTTGCTGATTTTAGCCTGAGCCAGTTCATTTAAAACCCTTTAACCGCCGGTGTCGCATATATTCGTGTTTTCATTTTTATTAGCACACTAAGTACCACCTTTCGAACATGTCAAAATATAAAATATGACATCAATAAGCAATATTTAAAAACAGTTGACCTCCATTTTTACAAATCTGAATAATTTTCACTCACTTGAGGTTGTGGATCGCGTCGGCGTGACACAATTTCAAGTAGGTGAAAATTCAGATTGAATAATTTGGCGGTTAAAGGGTTAAACATTTCCCTGTGCAGTATGATTGGATAGACTTTGTTCCGTTATCCACAGATAGGCTGAATTCAGACGGATGAGTCGGCATTAATAAAACAGTAATTAAGAATTTAAAGATATTTTTAACGAATTGAAAATAAGCTGCAGAATATGATTAGCTACATTGCACGCAAACTAATGCCAAGCGTAGGCCTACCTGTAGGCATACATGTCAATCTAATCCTAACGTAACAAATGACAGGTATAATTCACCCGACCTAACTTCGCAAAACACATTTTCTGAAATGTAAATGTTATTTGAATATGTCCACACTATTATGACATAGCCTGCCATTATGTTTTAGTATCTTTTATATTTTAATGTTATCAGGCTATATCCCAACAATAAAAAAGTCATTTTCTGGCATTGTATTTTCCAATGCAAAAATTCAAATGTTACATCCTGATATCGTAATGTCAATATCCCCAGATTCACTAAAGACTTTTAATAACGCCATATTCCTTCTCAGAAGAATATACATTAACATTACAATGACATATTCTGGTTTAACATTTCAAATTTATAATCCAATATCATCACATTACAATGCCATATCATGACATAACTGTACTAAATCCAGACATTATAACAGCCGCAATACAATAACTGTTTTTACAGTTACAGCACTACGCCATATCATTATATAAATATAATCTTTTATTCAACGGCCAGCTTTTTAAGAAAAAAAATACATCTTTCAGAACAGTGTGCTGCTGTATAATGGCACACAGGCTCTTATACAGTAACCAGTTTCTTCAAAATAGAGGCGTTTTCTATAATTGATGGCTGTTGCAAACACCACACAAGTTTCGAAATAAATGTCATCTCTTAGAACAGTTAGTTGCTACATAACAGAACCTCATCTTCCCTTGACCAGGCTCACGCGCGTGCATACCGCAGGAGCCTGGCCGTATCGAGTCTTACAATCAGTTATTCTGTCTACGTGGTCATCTCGGGGGGGGGGGTGTCTGAGATTCAAACATCATTGGATGGTTCAGATTTTTAAATGTGTCATAAAAGGTCACGAAGAATTGACCTCTTGTTTATCTTTCATACACAGTCACATGTTTCCGTTGCTAGATGTACTATATAGACAAGTTGGGAATCTCTCATTTGGACAGTGACGTGTACCGCCATTCAGTAAGCTGGGAACAAAATGACATCAGCGTGAGATTCCGAGCTTATCTACCTATCTGATCCATCATACCAACGGAAACAAGCAGGCTATGCTCCCAGTCAGCTGTCAACACCTGGTCAAGGGCTCTCTGATTGGCCGGTCTTGTGACGCGCGACATTCAAGGTATCTGGCTATTTAAAATAGTTGGACTGTATGCTCGATATAACAAGGTATCGCACTGCGTGCTCGTGGGTAAGATAACTTGTTGTGGAAGATGCAGAACCTAACCTTGTATACATCTGTCGCCTTTTTCAGAAATTTTGTAATAATTTTGTAATACATCATACTAGTTATGAAATATACCATATATATACTTTCAGATGGGCCTAGAAATAATACATATACATGTATATATATATATATGTATTAACTCTAGGCCCATCTAAAAGCTGGACGTAAAATATTTCCTTGCATCAGGAAAACAATTAAGTATGTACAGAAATAAAGTGCGCCAGAGTAGAAAATGATCATTAAACATCACGCCATAATAACCATTAAAACGCTGCCTTTGTTTATGTAAACCATGAAGACCAAATGGGTTTTTTCAATTTGAGATCATCATAAATGTCTTGGTTAAGTCTTTCCCATTCATTTTAATACGTCTACAGATATCAGCTTTTGACGTTTAAAGTCGATCCCCGCGCTGTAAGGGTTAGGGAGAAAATAGAGATTTAACATAATTTGATGACACAAAATTATTTTTATAACGACCCACCTACTTTAAAGTATGTGAATATAAGTTATATATAAGTTATATATAAGTTATAGTGTTAAAAATATATATAAAAATAGGGTACTGGAATATTGTTCCGATTAATTTTAAATTATCCAGAATTTTTAAACTAAATTCAAATATGAAAATAATCATATTACTTCAAATTTAATACAAATGTTACATGATTAGATTTCCATAAAAAATATGATATCATATTTTCTTCCTCCATTATTAACATGATTAATTAATATCTAAATAAAACCTTATGTCTTATTCTATTAATACCGCATTAGCACTAATATTTCCTGGTGATTTATCGTATCAGGTGAAACTGTCAAATTGTTTAATTATTTAAAGGGTCATGCCCAGGACTAAAATCATAAAAAAATCGGTGATTTCATTTCAGCTTAATAATATGACCATACATGTATGATGTAAACATGTCCATAGACTAGAACTGCAAAAGTTTTTTAATTTTTGTGCTGCGCACATACCAGTTAGGCTAGATATAGAGACGAAATTCCCGTACTTCTTATTTTTGACATGGTTTTCAATAACTAGAAATCAGGGATTTCGTCTCTATATCTAGCCTGGTGAATGCGCAGCACAAAAATTAAAAAAAACTTTTGAAGTTCTAGTCTATGGGCATGTTTACAGCATATGGTCATATTATTAGGCTAAAATAAAATCACCTTTTTTTATGATTTTAGACCTGGGCATGCCCCTTTAACACCTATAGCACTGATGTCGACTAATATGGTAGGCCTATTTTGGTTTTATTTACACTGTCTTAACCCTTTCAGTGCGGGGACCGTCTCTATCTTCATTATTTTATTCAGACTATTGTCTACAAGTCCTAGGTATGTGTAATTATGTTCAGTACAACCTCCCAGGGTCTCAAAATTAAAGTACATTAACATTAAATATGTCCTTAAGCTGCTACACATGCAGTTACTTTTACTGAGAATATATATTGTCACGTCTTAGTCTGTATTTTAGAGTCCGAAATGACGCTTCACTGATCGTTTAGCGTCAGATCTTGTTCCATTAGTTCATGTTGTGTTTTTATCCATGAGCAACGTATGAACTATATCACACTTACCTATAATCTCAATACATAGAGCTTAACTCATTGATATGACTTGTAGCAATATGAATAGTTCAGAATTATTATAATCGATATTCTCTACATGAACTGATGTTTCTGTTAAAAATGTCATGAATTGGTCACAGTCCCGAATGTCCAAAGGGTGTGACAGGTGGCTGTATCTAGTGATAGTGTCATAGTAGAGGCCAAAACAGGTTCGTCAACAGGGGCCCGGACTACTGAAGAGGTAATGTGGGAAAGCCAGATCAAATAGGTGAGATTTGGGTAATTTCCTGAATGCTAAAATTGTTTCGGCATTACCTACAGGGGCAGGCAGGGTGTTACATAAGGCTGGGTCAGATATAGAGAAAGCTCTTGACCCAGTGTTTGATTTTATATCGGGAACAACAAATCTGTTTGAATTTGTGGAGCGTAGATATTTTGGTCATTTCGGCAGGACAAGTAAGAAAGCCAGATATGCCGGTTGGTTGTCTTTTTGGGTTCGAAAAGTTATTGCGCATATCGTAAAATGAATGCGAAACTTGGCAGGAAACCAATGTAATCGTTTTATAATAGGAGTGGAACGACTAAAAAACGTGGGGTCTTGGTTACCACTCTTGCAAGGCAGTTCTGAAGGCGTTCTAATCTAGCGATTTCCTTTTCTGGCATATTGTGAAAATGTGACTTACAATAATCTAACTTGCCACTGAAGAGTGCCACTGCAATTTGTTTGGCAAAATCTAATTACAGACTTTTTCGAATTCGACGCAGGTCACGGATATGATAGAAGCATGCATGCACTACATGTTTGGGATATGTGTTTTCGGAAATTCAGGCTACTGTCAAATACTACACCAATATTTTCAGTTGATGTAGATGGATATGTGTCTTTACCTAGAATTAAGCATGGGAAACTATGCAAGAATTTTTCTCGCTGAAGTTTGGTCCCGATAAGAAGAAATTTGTTTATTTTTTTTGTGACGCTTTATATACACAAATATATACAATAATCGTACAAATATGCAATTGTAAGTAAAATTGTGTACATCAGGATGTCGAATACAGGTGACCTGCACCAGAACTAAGCTCAACATCCAGGATAAAATTTATATACATGGTAATTACATTTAAAATTACACTTAAAAGTAAAATTAAATAGGAATATATTATACCTATTTTTCGTTTCCCACGCTAAAACCAGAGATAAAATAACTACATATTAGTATAAAAGTGGCAGAAAAACCCTCTGTAAAGCGTAGAAACTTATAAAAAAAACTACAAAGTAGAGCAGTTTTAAAAAGTATGCAATTTTATACATGGTAATTTCACTTAAAAGTAAAATTAAATACAAATATATTATGCATAATTTTTGATTCCCGCACTAAAACCAGAGATAAAATAAATACATAATAATATGAAAGTAAGCTTTCTAATAGAAAGTGATATTGAAACATGTTGATTATGATGATTCGAATATCACACGCACGCCTGACACAGTTGCTTGGCCAAGTACAAACGTTATCACAGTTAAAACTGTCCTCAAACTTTCAATAATAGAAACGTACAAAGCTTGTCAATGTTTGCTCCTGGCGCAAGTCCTTTGGTAAACTATTCCAAATGCTAACTACGCGATTAGAATAGAAATGTTTAAACGTCTTAGTTCTGACTTGTCTCGGATAAAAGAGTGATCCGTTCTGACTTGACCGTAGTCTTCTGTCAGTTTCGTAGTATCTCAATAATGGTGTAACACTATTAGAAAAATCAGACACAAATAGTGATTTAAAAAGAAGTTTGATGTCCATCATCTCTCTGCGAAAAGACAATAGTAAGATATGTAAGAGCTCACATCGTTCCTTATAATCAATGGTTAGATAATGAAGGCCATATCTGGTAAAATCGCTATGAATTAGTTCAATAGACTCTATTTGAATTTTGGTGACAGAGACCAGACTGGAGCAGAATATTCAATAATGGGCTGTATTAAAGCTTTATAAAGTTTAATGGATACTGATGTTGGAGCTCTATAAACTAGTGAGCGTCTAATCATACCATTGACTTTGTTACATTTGTTGATTACATTAGAAACATGATTGTTGACTACTAAACCCTTGTCAACTGTGACTCCCAGGTCATTATAGCATGATATATTTTTTAATACAGTTCCGTTACATGATATTTAATACAACAGGAGTAACATTTCTTGTAAATGAAAGTACTTTACACTTAAGCACATTAAAATTCAATTTCCAAATTTGACTCCATTCATAAAGGCTATTTAAATGACGCTGCAGTTGCTCACAATCTTCAATGTTATTAATTATCCGAAAACATTTTGCATCATCTGCGAACAAAGATATATTGAATGTTCTGTACATGCGGGCATGTCATTTATGAAGAGTAAAAACAATAATGGACCAAGTATTGATCCCTGGGTACACCAGATGTAACAGGCAGCCACTCAGATGTGGAACCATTAAGCACCACTCTCTGGGACCGGTCTTTTAAGTAATCGGTGATCCAAAGTAATAATTTACCAGAAAATCCAAGTTTTTTCAAAATTATTATATCAGTTTGTTTACCCTCATCTAAGTGCTTAACAACTGTATCATAAACAGATAGCAGTTGTGTGGTACACGATTTGCCGGTCATAAAGCCATGTGAGTATTAATTAGCGGTTCAACAATATTATGAACACTATTGTAAATATATCTCTCCATAACTTTAGATACTATGCATAAAAGTGAGATTGGTCTGTAGCTTGAAACTTGTGATTTGTTTCCCTTCTTGTGAACTGGTACAACATTTGCTTGTTTCTACTGGGTTGGTATGTGACTAGGGACAAAACTATTTTTTTTAAAAGCAAGGGTAATGATGGACGTGACGAAAGGTTATCGGGACCATATGCTTTGTCAGCATCTAATCCGGATAATATTTTTTGAACTTCTAAATAATGAAACTCGATAAATGATAAATTTATTTCCGCGGGTCTCACATTGTCTGCGTTGCAGCGAGCTGGAGACTGATCTTTTGCAATAACAGATTGAAAATAATTGTTAAATAAATTTGCTTTGGCTGCTGGTTCAGTATACTCTGAATCACCATCGGTTAGAGTATCAGGAATTGCTTTAAATTGAGTTTTATCATGACAAAAAAGAATGTTTTTGGTTTGGTCCTAAATTTATCACTTAAGTATTCTACAAAAACTTTTTAAACTTTTTCCAGTCACTACATTTGGCAGAGCGCTTAGCCCGACGCCATGCTGTCATTTTGATGTGATTAAGGTGACGTATTTCGCTCTCAACCCACGAGAGTGAACGGTTTGGCTAGGATTATGCTTCAGCTTAGACCCTGTCATCCAGGCCGACACACCCATTAAACTCTGTGGCAACTTCTCAAGAGATTTCTTAGCGTTTGAAACTGATAGAGAAATTTAAATTTGAGTATCATAGGCATGAAGATGGTGGTTTATGTCAAAATTAGATATAATAGATCTGAGTGGTGTAGTACGTGTATATAAGGCACAGAGCCTGTGGAGCTCCATATGAGAGTGCGACTTTATCTGAGTGTCTTTATTTTTCACGGTGCCTATTTTGCAAATGAGAAGAAAACCAGATTTGCGCCTGGGCAGAGATTCTATACCAAACAGAAAAATCTTTATGTTAATGTAGCATGGTCAATTGTGTCGAAGGCGGCCGACAAGTCAAGCCAGGCCATAGCCGTAATTTCGAGGACTGACATTGTAATGTATCTAGCCATGTACATCTCCTATAGTATCTGTGGCTATTGTTGCGAACGGTGTTGTTTGGAACTAAGAAGTCATATTATGGTTGACATCTAGTTTACAAGCGTAACAATCTCGTGTACTAACACGGCTTAATTTGGGTAAGAATTTCTCAGGAAGTAGTCTTGTCACATTTTCACATACCTGTAATTCATTCCATTACAGTTGATAGTCTCAGGTCAAGCTACGAAAAGTCAATCCTGGGATTTGAATGTTAATTTATGAGAGGCCTTCATCACAGTTGAAATGAGTAATTATAACAAACATAATCATGTGTTTTAAATATATACAGAGGTTTGCGATAAAAATGGTAGTTGAACGTTTAGTTTTAACAGCTTGTATTTACAAGGGTATAAGAAACAAAGTATTTTCGACACAAAGATGTAGCTCAGATCAACCCAATCTCTGAGGTGAGAATGGTAAGCGTCTTGTGTCTGAGTGATTGATTTATTGATTAATTAATTAATGTATTTATCGATTGATTGATTGAACACATGTATGCTGTTTGTTTTTCTTTCTATTTAGAATAGCATTTCTCATCTTTCAAATGGTCATTCATTGTTATTTCGGATTTGACTCATGTATGATGCCAGAAAATACATTTAAAATAATATACATATCCCCTTTGTGCCTTTATTCGGTATCCGGAGTAGATATCTATTTATTTTAGAAACCATCATTAATTTGATCTATAAATGACATTGAAACTTGAAAATACATTTCTATTTAAATCAGTTTTTCAAATTAGCTGAAAATTAGGTAAAGATTAATTACAGACACTGGTGGAAATATAATGGCTTCATGGCTTTGACATCTGACCTTCACGCGTGAATATACCAATGTCAATAACATGAGCGGTGTACTCGAGAATAATGCATATCATTACATTCTAAGACTTGTTCAACAGTTAAAATCCATGATGGTACTGGTGAAAATTGGTAATTTCAGTCATAGAATGCTACCTTTAGCGTGGCCAGTAGATAACAATTTTATTAAAATCAATTTAATCAAGCTACCTGGTAGAATCTAGGATTACTATGTCATACCTTTGATGGTGGCCATGGTAATCGATGTTTATTGTGGTTATCAGCAGCCATCTTCTTTTTTACCTCTAGGTCAGCGTGGCACATATACTGTGATCTTTAGGTAAACTCGAAATGTAACGTTAAACCGGAATAAATTTTAAAAATCAACCTATTCAGATAAATCTGAAAAGGTTTATTGCGTTAGATTATAAGCTCAATATTTCAACGATGAAAATTAGTAGTTATCACATAAATATATAAATACAACATTTTAAAGGTCATTGTAGACAGCCATTTTGTTAGTGATCACAATGACACATTTAAGCTATCAACATTTCAATAAAATATACGTAATTAAATTAGTCTAAACATAGACATAGATTCTAGGCTAACTATTTGGTGGTCAAAATAGATCATTCTCACAGCGGTTATTGGTCTTTTTTTTTATCTCAAGACGACATTGAAACGTAAAATCAACCATTCCATTGACATCGGCTCAGATTAAACACACATGATGTATTACATTAAATTCAAGTCAAGTGCCAAGTGGTATGAAATAAATATAGCAGACACTGGCAATTTTGGATGTATACATATACCGTACACAAAGGAATGTGTTTTTTTCTGGCAATATTGATATTAATAGGTTTGAAACGGTTGACCATGCCAAATTCAGTGTTGTATCATTTATGCGACGATCATTTATCTACAAGCGACCTCTCAGGCTAAGCTCTGAGAAAACCTGCTTAAAGGAATCATATGTTTGAAGTTATGACCCATGTTAGGATGTATGTGGCGGTAATATTGGACGCCATCTTCGCTTTCTTATTTTTTATCTATCGTATTGTTAAATACAAATCACAAATTTCTTAATCCCTTGATCAAATCTGTAGCAGCATATTTCTAATTAGTTCTGAAGCTATGAACCACCATAGCCTGTATGTGGCGGCCATGCTTGGCCCCATCTTGGACTGTGATTTTTTTTAAATCTTAGTATTAAAACGCTGCATAAATGAATTTTTTGACACTGAAAACAATATGTTGGACAACAAAATCCTTCTGAAGTTATGACCCAGTATATTCCTTGGCGGCCATTTAGTCGCAATCTTGAGAGTTTAAAAGCCAAGTCGACGGATTTCTAATCTAGATGGTCTTGTGCATAAAAAAACTCCGAGAAATGATTATTACCGGATATTGGAAGGTTGAGGATAAAAACAGCCTTCTACTATATATATGAATGACCATAATTCAATGATAAATGACCTTGACCTTGACCGTAACATTTTATACTTTCCCAGAAAAGTCAAAATAACATCATATTTGGATTCCACTTACCTCACTTACCCTTGTGCCACTTATTAGTTACCAAATACGTGAATATAATTTACAAATAAAAATATGTTTTTGCCAGTAACATCTAACCTTGACCTTGAAATGAACATTTTTTATTTAGATTCCTTATACCCTGAAACCCTAAAAAAGAGGTATTATATGACAATTTGTGCCACTTATTAACTAAGTTAGCAAACCGCCCCATGTATGGCGGCCGTTTTGGACGCCATCTCGAATACCGAGGTTTACCCAACTGTAATTCACGGGTACTGATCTGTTTCTTAAAGTACACCATCTGAGGAGTCAAAATCAATCAAAAACCTCGTTGGGTTCTTTCCTGCAAGGTTGGAAAAACGTATGCCATTCTGCCCCCAGACTATTTCGCACTTCCGTTGTTTCGTAATTTCACAGTTTGGTACTTTCGTACTTCCGTTATTTCGTACTTTCATTGTTTCGCAGTCTCGTACTTTCGTTCTTTCACAGTTTCGTACTTTCGTTGTTTCGTACTTGAATTGTTTTGTACTAGCGTTGTTTCGTACTTTCGCAGTTTAGTACTTTTGTTGTTTCGTACTTTCGTTGTTTCGCAGTTTAGTAGGCCCACTTTCCTTGTTATGTACTTTCCTTGTTTCATTGTGATGGACGGCAGCGTTAGCCTCTTTACCAAGGCTTCGGCGTGAAAGAGGGCAGCGCTAACCACTTCACCCGAGCTCTGGCGTGATGGACGGTAGCCCTAACCTTTTTTACCAGGGCACCGACGTTATGATCGGCAGCCATAACCTTTTCAACATTGTTCCAGTGTGACGGACAGCAGCGTTAATCATCACATCATGGACTCCGCTGGTCAGTGAATCCCGGCGTGACAGGCGGTAGCGTTAACCATCACACCAGAGGCTCTGCTAAAACGTCAATCCCGGCGTGACAGATGGTAGCGTTAACCATCACATCAGAGTACGAAACAACGAAAGTACGAAACAACGGAAATGCAAAAGTGTGAAACAAAAAAGTACGAAACATCGAAAGTAGAAACAACGAAAGTACGAAACAACGCAACTTCGTAACAACGAAAAAGCAAAATTGCGAAACAACGAAAGGGCGAAACAACGAAACTGCGAAACAACGAAAGAGCGTGGTAGTAGTAGTAAATCATTGCCTTACGTCACTTTTCGGCACAAAAGGTCTTTTAGGTGACATTGTAATAAGATAAAATTGTTGTAGTCAATTGATGAGATGAATGTGAGGGTGATGGTGATAAAGCATGGTGGGTTATTGAGAGCGTTTTCCTTCGCTCGCCCGATAAGGGGTTTTGGACATTCCCATCTAGGAATTTAATGCTGAAACTCTGTGGCATTTCGCGCAGCTTCGCGATCCTCGGGTCGGATAGTCCCCAGACGCTATTGTCGGTTATTTAGGGCTGCCACGGCCTACACCAGCGCCAGCACTGATGCGGGTGATGCATTGGCTCCGCTGTTGAGCGGAGGAACCAGGGTACGCCACTGGAAATCCGCCCGAAGATTATGGCCAGATACGAGGAGGCTGCAGCTGCCCTTGGATGATTGCTGTAGACAATGCCGTACACAGCATTCAACAGACGGAACAGACCCCTAATGACCCTCCCCGGATAGGGGCAAAAAATACTACTACTAGCAATCATCCCAGTACCTCACGAAAGAGCAAGATTGCGAAACAACGAGACGGCGAACAACAAGAGGGCCATGCAAAACTGCGAAAGGGCGCTGTTAAACTGCGAAAGGGCGATAAGAAACAACGAATGGTTGGAAGTGCGAGACTACGAAACAACGAAAGGGCGATGCGAAACAACAATAAGGTGATGCGAAACTACGAGACTGCGAAACAACGAGACTGCGAAACGATGAAAGGGCGTTGCAAAACTACGAAAGGGAGATGCGAAAGAGTGAGATTTTAAACAGCCAAAATGCGAGATGGCCCTATCCGGACAACATAACATTCAGTATGTGATAAAAAAAAGTTGAGAACCGGGTTAAAATTAGATTTGTATTTATTGGATATGTTATATGTTACCCATGTATTCATGTTTCCGGAACAATGCATACTAGACGATAGTAAGATATACATTTATGTCAGACTGCTATGATACATATGTACAATCATTCATTAGCTCATTCACCCATTCATTTACCCATTCATTAACCCATTCGCCCATTCATTTTTTCATTCATTCATTTATTCATCCATTCATTTATTCATTCATTCATTTATTCGTTCGTTCGTTCGCTCGTTCGTTCGTTCGTTCGTTCGTTCGTTCGTTCGTTCGTTCGTTCGTTCGTTCGTTCGTTCGTTCGTTCGTTCGTTCGTTCGTTCGTTCGTTCGTTCGTTCGTTCGTTCGTTCGTTCGTTCGTTCGTTTGTTCGTTCGTTCGTTCGTTCTTTCGTTCGTTCGTTCGTTCGTTCGTTCGCTCGTTCGTTCGTTCATTCGTTCGTTCGTTCGTTCGTTCGTTCGTTTGTTCGTCGTTTGTTCATTCATTCATTCATTCATTCATTCATTCATTCATTCATTCATTCATTTATTCATTCATTCACTCACTCATTCATTCATTCATTCATTCATTCATTCATTTATTCATTCATTCATTCATTCATTCATTTATTCAAACTTGTATTTATTCATTATTTCATTCCTTCATTCTTTCATTCATTTATTTATTCATTTATTCATTTATTCATCAATTTTATTCCTTCATTCTTTATTTGTTTGCTCGCTTATATACACATACATAAGCCGGACCAGTGCGTCTGTTGTAAAATTTGTTATGTTATTATGTTTATGTTATTATGCAGCAAATACCTAATAATGTACCGGACCAGGTATATTATTCTACATCCGACCAATGAAAGAGTGACTCAGCCTGTCCAAGTGATATGATGACTGACATTTGTCGGCATGTTGTGACATTTGTCGTTGCTAATCATGGTAATGTTGTGACATTTGTCGTTGACTGTGACATTTGTCGAGGTAAAGTTGTGACATTTGTCGTTGGCTGTGCCATTTGTTGAGGCAAATCTGTGACATTTGTCGTTGGCTGTGACATTTGTCGAGGCAAAGTTGTGACATTTGTCGTTGGTTGTGACATTTGTAGAGGGTTGTTGTGACATTTGTCGGGGGCTGTGACATTTTAATAGTGGGATTGTGACATTTGTCGGCACAACAATCGATCGTCCGCGCACCGGATTTTTGGGGCACAACTTTACGAATGGCAATGATTACAGACTCTGTATCACACACAGAGTCTGGTATTACGGACTAGTATTTTATATTATCAATACAATTTAATTTATTGGAGTGGATAACAGTAATTATCCATTGATAATAAGCATATGATATAGCATATGGTATGGTGTGATTAAATAATAGATCGAAACATAATTCTATAAAATGAAAGTGATGACCTGCCGGGCCTCATATCTTACAGAAACTATTTGATTTAATTCTTGTGGTGCTGAAAACTAGGTAAGCGAATAATTAAATTTTACGGATGTGTAATTTTCGTAAATATAAATATGTTTCGTCATTTGAATCTAGAAATTGCGTTAGAAATTCCAGTTTCAAACGAATAAAAAATAAAAGTGATAAGGTTGAGAAACATACAAAAATGGGTTCTATGTATGTGGATAAATATTTGTAACATTTTGTCATAGATATCGCCCAGATAAACCCCCGCTGCAATCTCTGAGGTCAGAATGTGAAAAATGCTCAACCAACGACATCATCGTCGTTCCCAGTATACAGTGCACTCGGATGTTATTATACAGAATTTGTTCCTTTTGAATGAATTGCGTGTTATAGGCCTAAATCCGACACGTTTAAGAATGGCATAGTAATTGATTCACAAGCCATTGAACTTGTTGAAAAAGAATTAAGTATGTAAGATGAAACATTGTAAATGATGTTCGTCATATTAGGCACGGTGTGATAAAGTTTCTTGACGTGCAAATATAACAATTATTATTATTAATAATTCCCTCTATTTCCGTATCATATAGGTATTCCAATGAAGCGGCAAAATCTAGCTAAGTAATTTATTATGATTTCAAATTGAAGAAACCCCTTTGGTCTTCATTGTTTATTCATATATTTCAGCATATATCCATTGCCAGTAACATATTTCACAGATAGGTAGTATCCCTTATAGAGGCGTAATAAATTGCAACATACAATTATTGTGTAACTCTAGGCCTAGTAATATCACATAAAGTCTGTCCTTATGGAAGTAGTTAGAAAGATCTGTCTCTTCGCATGAACACGTTGTGGTGGGGGGGGGGGGGAGGGGTGTCGGGTGGCTTTTGTTAGCTATGGAAGGTGATGTTTGGTCATTTTATCATTACCTCGGATTATTGTTTCAATTAAGATAATAGAAAAAACACATGACCCGAACGGAAGGACTTTATATGAGGGAAACTGAAATGTTCCCGACAATTAGCGGAGATAGTTTGTGAGAAACGATGTATGTTTTATTTGGCCACTTTATTTTTCTTTTCATGATTTTTGCATCATCAAAATCCACCCAGGTTTTTTGGTGCTAGGCGACACATTTTGGCCCCACCTGCATGCGCAACATGGTCAACATCCACAGCAGTGGAGTCCGCCGCAATGTCAATATCATTGTTCAGTGAAGCAAAACGACCCAGCTGCTTCAACATAATTAATGTGATTCGTCGTCTTTATTTCTCAAATAAGCAGATAAGTGTAGAGCTATTTTTAACCGACATTAAAATATCATTTAGGCCACACTAATTAATAAGCTATATACTGCGGTGGTCCAATTGTCATACGAGAAGTCTCGGTGCAAATCTCTTTCAAGGTCGACACGTCTTCATGCTTTTAACTGTGTATATAGTTTCTTTAAAAACTAATCTATCCATATCCTCAATGTACGTATTGTACTGCTATTTTCTAGATTTATTGAATTATCCCACCAGATAAAAGAGTGGCTGCTATAAAAGATGGAACGCCATATAATAACACCTTTACATGTCGGTGCAGGAAGTAAATAATAAGATGTATACATTTATAATATCACACAATATCAGGAAACCATTAAATCTTAGTGGCACAAGACCTAAGATTAAAAGGACAATATATATCTGACATCGAAAACCCCGGGGCACAATTTTATTGAAAAGAAATGTCATATTCGTGCGCATTTATCAACCAGAGGAAACACTAGACGTCTTCAATCATCTGGCTCAGATTAGTTTGAAATAATCGTTGTCAAAAGCGAAAACTCTGTGAGTGATGATATTTCTTAGATTGATGCCATAAAAGTGGATGCCTTGCGTTCCCTTACTTCGCTCATTATCACCGGATCTACACATTGTGATTGAGTTATCCTGGGTGTTGACAAATTTTGGCCAAAAATAGGTCCGATAATTGCCTTAATAATGTCACGTAGTCTTAGAACTATATATAGTCATGGTCACTTTTTATGTGCATGTAACGGTTCTTGTTCCTAATGTGTCGTAAATCTGTCTGTTGACGTCTGCACCTAATCTGATCTCAGTGCTTTAGTCTGTACGCCACATTAAATTATAATTTCTTGTATCTCTAACCCTCACAACGCTGAAATATGTTTCTATAAACTATGGATACCAAATGGGGGTTTCAATTTGAAATCATAATAAATGTCTTAGTTATAGCTCTTTCCGCTTCATTTGAATACCCATGTTATGGGTTTACGGCCATTATAATTTTTTAAATCTTTCAGGGCGGGGGCCGACTGTAGACGTCAGAATCCAGACGTCAGATACAGATGCCTAAGGTACCGACTTTAGACGTCAGAATCTGACGTATATCGACGTCAGATTCTGACGTCTAAAGTCGGTCCCCGCGCTGAAAGGGTTGATAATAAATAATAATAGACATGCAGTAATCAGGTAATGCATATCCCAGCAGACACAAGACGTTAAATCAATGCTGGTTTAACGTTTGTCCAAGGCCGTATACGGTGGACCGACGTTAAACAAGCATTGATTCAACCTCTTGTGTCTGCTGGGTAGCCTACTATAGGTTAAATGCGATTAACAGCCAGCATTGACGTACTACTGATGTACTACTGATGTACTACTGATACACTACTGATGTACTACTGATGTACTACTGAAGTACTACTGATGTACTACTGTTACACTACTGATATACTACTGATGTACTACTTATGTACTACTGATCTACTATTGAAGTACTACTGATGTACTACTGATGTACTACTGAAGTACTACTGATGTACTACTGATGTACTACTGAAGTACTACTGATGTACTACTGATGTACTACTGATGTACTACTGCTACACTACTGATGTACTACTGATGTACCACTGATGTACTACTGATGTACTACTGATGTACTACTGATGTACTACTGCTACACTACTGATATACTACTGCTGTACTACTTATGTACTACTGATCTACTACTGATGTACTACTGCTATACTACTGATGTACTACTGATGTACTACTGATTCACTACTGATGTACTACTGTTGTACTGTACTACTGATGCACTACTGATGTCTACTGATATACTACTGACGTACTGCTGATATACTGCTGGCGTACTACTGTTGACTGATGCAGCCGCACTTTATTATCTCTGCCGAATCAATCAAATGAATGAATAAATGAATAAATGAATGAATGAATGAATGAATGAATGAATGAATGAATAAATGAATGAATGAATGAATGAATGAATGAATGAATGAATGAATGAATGAATTAATGAATGAATGAATGAACTACATAGTGAGACAGTCAGAGACTGCAAACCTCCGCCGAAATAAATTATCGTAATCCAGATCCTCTATCCTGATCGTAATCCAGATCATGTCCAAATTACACACCTCTGGTAAAAAAATCATGCAAATCCTTTCATCACTTTTTCAGTAATCCGACGGACAGTCTTACCAACCAAAAATGCCAAAAACATAACCTTCCTGGCGGGGGTAATGCACGAATGGTGATTTATGCCAGGTTTGGGCACCTATTGTCTAAACTGGGCTAGAAGATCTAAGAGATAACACTGCACGCTAGACACAGGATTCAAATTTCGAGCCTAACGGTTTGCAGTCGAG